>JAJJMA010147637.1:0-22832 GCA_023529015.1 Papaver nudicaule
CTGAGTGCTTAGCATGAAACATTTCTGTTCCACACTAACCAGGGGACTTTCTGTAGATGGTGAAAAATGAGAGAGGGGCAAGATTGTCAAAACACTCTCGAAACCATGTCTTATTAAAGGCAATCGCCTATTCAGGCTCATCTCTATAGCTCAGAGTGCAACCCATTCCATGAGCCGAATAAACACTCTATGAGCTCTCTCTTATAACTCCGGTGGGGAGGGTAATATCATAGAGCAGTACTAATGATCTCACCAACATATTAAACCCATTGATATGCTCAGAGCCAGGTCTCGCTTGATGGTACACGGTGGAGAATCAACAGAGACGTATCCTCATGGATTTCCTCTTAAATACGACTCAACATACGAGTTTTGGTGCAAACCTCGGAAATATTGAAGCTCCAGGCCGGTCCGGAGCTCTCTGAGAAGCATACACCAGCCTAAACAGGCCTAAGCGGACCTAATCCCAAGTTCAGGATGGTCTAGCATACCATGGATAAACACGCCAGGACCTCAAGTGTGTTGTAGCATAAACACTCACACCGCGACTAAGGCACAGCCCAAAGTCGACCTTGGCCAGATGCCAAAGCCCACAAACCATGAAGTCACCATGGATCCACGAAAATCAGCCTTGGCCAAGAGGCCAAGGCCATGGCGTAAAACGCCACAAACCTACTTAGCCTTGGCCAAAGGCCAAGACCGTAACGAGAAGTATAGCCGCAAACAGGCTGGCCTTGGCCAGGCCAAGGCCGTGGCGCCATGACCCATGGCGCCACAACAAGTGGACTTTGGCCAGAAGCCAAGACCGTGGCGCCATGACCCATGGCGCCACAACAAGTGGACCTTGGCCAGAGGCCAAGGCCGTGGCGTCATAAGCCCTGGCGCCACCTTAACACGACCAACGCCAAAAACGCGTCCAAGCTTGGCCTTGGCCAAAAGCCAAGGCCGTGGCGTCATAGTCCATGGCGCCACAACAGGTTGGCCTTGGCCAAAGGCTAAGGCCGTGGCGCCAAGAGCCATGGCACCACCATAACTAGCGCCAAAGCGCATTCAAACACTCATGGCCTTGGCCAAACAGCCATGGCCACTCCTATACTCGTGTCCCGGAGGCACTACGCTCATGTTGGTCACGACAATTAGTCGTACGACCCTACTCTGTTCAACTCAACTACGCAATATCCGCGTATCACTCGCTCGAGACATCAAAACATCACACGGGGGGATAACTTTAGGGGTATTGGTCTGGCAGTCCACGACAGTTGAAAGAAACTGATGGAGATGGTGGGCAGTTACGAGAAGATGGCGCGAGTGGGCATGTTCCACACGACTCAGGCAGTTACGGAAACCAACGCATGTCCTCCACTCCTCCACTCTTCCACGGCTTCCACCTTCTCTGTCAAGAGATCAGGGTGAGTTCAAACTATAAATAGAGGCTTCCTCTATTTTCCAAGGCAGAACATTAGAAACGTTCAGAACACCTAGAACACACAAACAGAAACAACCAGAGCCTCAGAGAAAACACCTGAGAATCGAAACACGTTTCTAGCCTTAAAGATTTCCAGTCGACTTCACGACGGAGATCTTGAACTCTTATACCCAAATCACATCCTCAACCTGATCTCAAGTTTCTTCGCTGTTTCCCTCCCTAGACCATCCTCTATCCTCTCTGTGACCGAAGCAAGACGAGAACGACCATCCTTGGTTTAGGCTTGTCTTGTTCGACTTTGATCTCCGAGCACTACGAAAGTACCCAGAGACGGTGCATTGTTTTTCCAGGTAAAAACACCTACGTACTTGATTCCCCTAGCTAACGTCCTTTACAGGCCTAGGAGTTGCTCCACTTCCCTTCGTGAAGACTAGCGCTACCCTGCCTCTAACAGGACGCCTAAAAGTATCCAAGTAATTAAATGAGAATGCGATTGTGATTTCCTTTAGACTTATAGTCAAGGTTAATGGAAATCTGTTTTGTTGAATAGGGCTTATTGATCTAGCCTAAAAAACTTTACCTCCTAACGCTAGACGAACTTAGTATTAAACCTAGTTCGTGAATATGCGTTAAGGAACTTCTAGGGTTTACGATATTCAATATCTACCTTATGAAGTTTCTATCAAATCTTGGTCGTGATAAGATTGAAAATATTCAATCGACCCAAGATACAGGATCAGGAATTTAACTTCCGACCTGTGCTTCACGATCCTCAAGTGAAGTCTTTCAATAGTCGTAGTCCAAAAGGACTTCGAGATGACGACCAATCTTTATGCAAGGATACACAGATGTGCAAGGTCATCTATTTATAGTGATTACCAAGGTAGGGTTTTCTTAAAGATTAAGTAACCTTGAGTAGGGCTCAAGCAAGTTCCGGAACTAGGAAAGTCCATAACTTGACTACCCGTTCTCAATCTTCTTCTAACTTTGGACTAGGCCAATAGTTAAAGAGGACTCAACCTTGATTGAAGGTTTGCGACTTCTGGTCCAAATCATGTTTGGACATCGCTTGCGACTTCTGTTCCAAATAATTGTTTAAACATCGCTTGGATTAAGTAGTTGAATTCCATGGGCCAAGTAATGACAAGTCCAAGAACTAATCATGTCTAGACTAAAAACTTCAAGATATGAAAGTTGGAAGTTTTATCACGGTTTATATGTACGCATTCATAGAGCTGTCAATTGGAGTTCAGGAGAATTCAGGAGAAGTCTGTCAACTCGTATGTACGCATTCATGAACGCGTTCATACAGACCCGGTCGTTCTCAGGAATGCCTTAAGCAACACATGTAAAGGAAAACCTTTCTAACCTTTAGCGAGGGCGTTATGATTAATCAAGTAGTAAGCTTCGGTCTTCGTCTTCAGCGGTCTTCGTCTCGATTACCTAAAACTATCCTAGTCCGAAGTTGTAGAGTAAACTTATCAAGGATTGTGTTTTTGTCACCTAAACTTGACAACTGACTTGAGATAGCAATATCAGTGGGTTCAACCGAGCAATGCTCTAACAGCAGTGACCAGATAGATTGTAACTCAGAGAAAACTTTACTCATTTGCGTAATCCAATAATAATATACATTTCATCCGAGGACGTAGTCACTCATAGAAAACTTTACTCATTTGCGTAATCTAATAATAGTATACATTGTGTTGGTTCATAGTTTAGTCGTATTTAGTTCTTGTTTACTTCATTTTGATCCCATCGCGGTGATCTTCCTAGTCGGTAGTTCACTAAGTTCTGAACAACCAACGATAATCGCGTTCAACTCCTTGAACTTATCCCTGGTTATACCAGAACAAAGGCCACCAACGACCAGGATAATCATTTTTATACCCTCCTTTTAATTGTAGTATGATATGGGAAAATTAGTATCAACAGTTTGGCGCTAGAAACAGGGACCAGTGTCCTTGAAAGTTTAAAACAACCTTGTTTTAAAGAAAAATCTTGATCAGTTGAGTTTTTCTCTTTTCTTTCATTACCCTCGTTTGGTATCACAAACAAATATGGGAACACGAAGGGTTGATACCACCTTCTGGTGAGCTATGATTTAGTAGTGATAAGCTGACTTAGCTTTACAAATAGCAAAGTGAGCAGCATCCACCAGATCCATCAAAAGAATTTTTCATCAGTAGACAAAATCTTGTTTTCACCACCTTTTGATCAAAAAAGATTCCTTGAAAAAGTCGTTATTTTCGAGAAAAACCACGAAACTACCGCTTTTACTCACAACTTAGGTTTTCGTCGAAAAAAGGTTGTTACTACTTTTTCGTCTTTCTTAAGGAAATAACTGGATAACAAAATTTTTCTATCTCAAAATTATATATCTACCATTCTCCTTTCTACCATGTCAGCAGGAAAGGGTGTAGAGAAATCAACGGCCAACGAAGCGAGACCGTCACTAACCAGAAGTCGACAGCAGCCTGCCCTAACTCGAAGTAGGCTACAATCCTGAGAGCCCAGGGGGAGACTAATTCAGACTTGGAAGAAGCGGGGAACCTACCACGAAGTTTGTCCAGGAATGTGGTGGCAGCCGTCAACGAGAAAACAGTGGACAGGAACCCTATCTACGGTGTGCCATTAACCACTGGAGATCCCATAGAAAGACAAGCAGCACACGAAAGGAGAGCCCCGAGGGAATTAACAGGATAAGACGTTCCAAGGAAAGATCCAATTCCACGTACTCCTATCGAACAAACTGGGAATTCAATGTCAGTCCATACGACAACCACGTCAGAAGGATCAGAAAATGAGATGGGGTCGATCATCAACAACGAAGCTAATAACGGGGAGGAAGGAATGAACGAACCACCTTTAACCGCGCAGTTAGAAGCCCTACTTTAGGACCAGAAAGAGAAGGACGAGGTTCTATACGCCTTAACGCAAGCAAATCAAGCATTGAGGGAGAGAGCCGAAGCGAGAGAGAGACGGTCACAAGCCCGAAGCTACCAAACCAGGGTGAGGAGGAAGTAAATTCAGAAGCACCACAAAGTTGCTCCTTACTGAGGAACATAGTTCGGGCACCACCACCAGTATGTATACCTGGCGGGTATCAAGGGAGAGTCAACATACCTCAGAGAGAGGTACACAATATCCCGAGTCACTCTGTCTCACATGGAAGACCGTGCCAATCGCAAAGCTTCGGAGCGCAGTCGCAGCAAAGTGGAGAGATGATATCACCACTGCAGATGGGAGAAGTAGTCACCCAACTAAAAGTCATTATGGATCAATTGGCGGACCTGAAATCTAAGCAGGGAGGATACAAGCTGGAGGAAGCCAAACAAGAAGCCAGGACAACTCCGCTGTCAATCAGACTCGAACGAAGCAAAATACCACTGAATTGCCTTACCTAATTTTACTTGTTACGACGGAACTACCGATCCAGCGGCCCACCTAAAATACTATCCTCGGGTGCTGGCCTACTGGGATACCAACGACGTAGTATTGTGTCAATACTTCCCATCTAGCCTTACTGGCATAGCTCTAGTGTGGTTTGACAATCTGAAGCCAAATTCCATCGACTCTTTCGAAGAACTATCAGATATCTTCGTAGAAACTTACATGTACAACAAAGCTACCAAGGAGATACTGGATAGTTTATTTGCATTAGCCATCGAGCCAAGAGAGACACTTCAAGCATACATGGAGAGGTGGCAGAAGGTGTGTCAGGCTATTGGAAAGGGTAACCCAGAAATCATCATCAACTCTTACAAGTTCGGGCTGGATAAGACTTCTTCCATTTTTGTAGAACTGCACGCACATACACCAAAAACCGAAGGAGAATTACGCGTGATACAGGACAAATACATCAGGTTGGAGGATATCCAAAGGGATAACCTTCGGGCACAGGATCAAAGCATCCCGCAAAGGACCAACTCACTCGAAGTCGCGCCAGAATCCGTGAAGCGGTCAGCAGAGAGAGATGTTACCTCAGGATCTGAAAAGAAGCTGAAGTATAAAGACGGGAAATCAGGAGAAAGAGGAAAAAAAGACTACTCAGATATAGTGTATTCCGATTTAACACTGCCGCTCTCGGAAATATTGAAGAAGGAAGGAGGACGACAAGATTTTCCCTATCCATCAACCAGGGGCAAACAGCGAGATGAAACAAAGAACCATATAGACTACTGTGAATATAATCAGACTCGAGGCCATGATACCGACGCTTGCAAACATCTGAAGGATACCATACAAAGGTACATCAATCAAGGAGACTTCGGGCAATACGTGCAGTTACCTGGGCAGGCGACTACAGCAACGGTCGCGGCAGTACAAGAGAAAACAGTCTGACCCCCAGAAGGATACAAGTCACTTAACATGATCACCTTCAGGCAAGAAACTGAACCTTCGCTGCCAGGAGAAATATGCTATAATCTCAGGACAAGGAGGAGAATCTCGGAGCACGAGATATACAAGCTGAACGGGAGTCTGGCGGACGACTGGGAGGAATTGATGGCAACAACGCTCACATTTTCTACCAAGAACATCAACCAGGATGTGGAGATGCACAACGACCCCCTAGTGGTCACCTTACCCATTCATGGATGAAACGTTTCTAAAATATTAATAGACGGAGGAAGTTCACTAGATGTACTCTTCTATGATCCCTACCTCCAGATGGGGTTGAGAGATCACTAGATGGACGCATCCACATGCACGATTTTATGGGTTCAATGGATCTACGTCAAAGCCGAAAGGGGAGATCGTCCTACAAGTAGACGCCGGGCCTATGAAGACAATGGCGAGGTTCGGCATCGTGGACTCACCGTCACCATACAACGCAATCATGGGGAGACTCTGGTTACATCGTCTAAGAGGTACAACGTCAACATATCACCAGTACCTTATATTTCCCACGCCATATGGGGAAATGAAGATCAAAGGGGACCAACAGGACGCCCGAAGATGTGACGCAGCCGAAGCCAGACACCACGACGAGGCCCAAGAGGCCATTAAAAGAAACAAGGGAAAGCGAAAGGAAGAGAAAACATACGAAGAATATAACAAACAAATCGAAGCGGCAAAAACAACATCCTTACTTCTTGCAGTGACGGTAGCATCAACATCAACCGGGGATAAATAACAATTACAGAATGTCACTCCTATCGGACCTCCAAAGCAATTGTTCTCGTCACTCGAGCAAACGAAGAAGATCAATATCAGAACCGAAGAACTGCCACGAGAAGTAAGTATTGGAACGTTACTGGAGGAAGATATGGAAGTGAAGTTAAAAGAATTATTGAAGGAATACCAAGCTGTATTTTCATGGACCATGAAGGACATGCCTGGGATAGATCCGTCGGTGGTAGCCCATCATCTTCGGATAAACCCAGGCACACCACCGTTCAAACAAAGAATGAGGAAGGTGGCACCCATATATCACGAAACAGTAAAAAGGGAACTCAAAAAGCTCATGGGCGCAGGATTCATCAAAGAAGTAATGTACCCGACCTGGGTATCAAATATGGTGATAGTACCAAAGAAGAACGGAGGCTTCAGAATCTGCATCGACTTCAACAACCTCAACAAAGCTTGCCCAAGGGATATCTACCCCTTGACTAGCATAGATCAGCTAGTGGATGCAACTTCGGTCACGAGGTACTATCATTTATGGACGACTACTCAGGAAACAACCAGATAGCCCTAGCAGAAGAAGATCAAGAACATACGGCTTTCTTCACTCCAAGGGGATTATATTGTTATACGAGAATGCCCTTCAGACTGAGGAACGCGGGAGCCACTTATCAAAGGCCGGTGGACAAAATATTCAAGCAATGGATTGGAAAAAAACCTGGAAGTGTCGACATGCTCGTTAAAAGTCTAAAATCACGAGATCATTTGGGGGACCTCGGGGAGATATTCGAAGCTATGAGAGATTGCAGGATGAAGATAAACCCAGAGAAATGTACCTTTGGGGTAACCTCTGGGAAGTTCTTGGGGTATTTGGTCACCAAGAAGGGGATCGAGGTAGATCCTGAAAAAGTCAGAGCAGTCGTGGAAATGCCATCTCCGAAGAATTTAAAAGAGGTTCAGAAGCTAAGTGGAAGACTGGCAGTACTAGGCAGATTCATAGCCCGATCATCAGACAAGTGTAAGGATTTCTTCTCCCCACTAAGGAAAGATTGCAGGTTCGCGTGGACCGAAGATTGCCAACGCACATTCGAAAAAAATCAAGGAGCATTTGGAAACCTTTCCAACCCTACAAAAACCAAAAAAGGACAAAACATTGTACTTGGCGGCAACAAGCAACGCAGTCAGCGTTGTCCTAGTTCGGACAAACAAGAAAGAAGAAATACATATCTACTACACGAAGATAAAGCAGACCATCCTCGCTCTCGTGTTCACGACGCTAACGCTGCGGACCTATTTCAACGCTCACACAGTAAGAGTACTGACGAAGGCACCCATTGGGAAAGTTCTCTAAAACTCCGACAGAGTGGGGCGAGTGGCGAAGTGGAACACACAAGTAACAATATTCAAGATCATATTCGAGCCGCGGACAACAGAAAAGTCACAGGTACTAGCGTTTTTGTTGGCAGATTTACCCCTCAAGGACGAGGAGGAGATAAATGACATACCAGTCAATTCTCGAAGGTGGGAAGTGTTTGTAGACGGATCCTCCAACAAAGAATGCGTGGGGATAGGGATCATAATTACCACCTCCACAGGAGACAAGATCCTACATGCATTCAGGTTGGAGTTTGGCGAGTACACAAACAATATCGTCGAGTACGAAGCAGTGATTCACGCACTCAGGTTGATAATCGAGTTAGGCATCACAGACGTCAGGATTACAAGTGATTCTCAGCTCGTCATAAGGCAAATTGAACTTAAGTATCAAACCTTGGACCTATGCCTGGCAGTGTATTTAAGATTGGCAAAGGAGCTCACATTGAAGATCGAAAAAGTAACCTACAGGCATCTAACGGGGAAAGATAACAGGCATGCAGACGCATTGGCATATATATCATCTATGCTCCGGGATCCCAGCGTTACGTCAATCAAAGTGGGAAGAGTATATCAGCCACCAGTAGATATGGAGGCAACAAATGAAGAAACCATGGACCTGGAATGAGTATCTAGCCCACCAATCATGAAAGGTAACGAGATAGAAGACGACTGGAGAATACTTAAGCATCGAAACATGACCCGAGGATCCCAAATACGCGAAGAAGATCATCTAAAGGGCAGAAAGGTACCAACTTCGGGAAGGCATCCTTTACAAATCTACATTCCCAGGCCCATTACTCAGGTGCATCACGAAAGAAGAAGGATTACACATCTTGAAAGACATATTTTAGATGACAAAATATAGCATCCACCACAGAAGGCAACATGAACTGGACGAGAGGTACTGCAGGTCCTGCATGAAGACTCAGAGGAGGATCAGACTGAAGTACCAGAGTCCGGACAGGCGCAAATGGCTTGGATACAGAACCCAACACGACTTAAGGCGGTTAAGCAACAACGAAGACTGCTAAGGAGACTACGAGGTTCTGTCATCCGAGAGGAGGGAATGCGAGCGAAATAATCGGATCTAAGATATTTATCTGATGTATTTGTTGATTTATCCCTAAACTTGTATTCCCGTCGTCTATAAAAGGCCTGCCATGCCTCATCTGTAAACCAAGTAATTCATTAATGAGAAAACAAGACTAGACTCTTTCTCTCTAAACAATCTCTCTCTTTACTTTAATGTTAGAATGGTTAGTTGAAGCAAATTGTTCATACCACATTATCGATAAAGTAGATTCAATCACTAGGAGAAGATTAGTATATCAAAGCAAAGTCTAATTTATATCTTAGATCACCGGATTCACACCGGATAATTGGTGAAGGTATGATCTAAACCTAATTTCGTATCTTCATTTGGCGCCGACTAAGCTTGAATTCTTATTTTCTTAAGCATATTTCATTGTTATCATTCAGATTTGAAAGTTTTAAAACTATTTTCTATGAATTTCATTACATTCTCAAAGAATTTTTAACGATCGAAAACTTTTGGCGGTAAATGAAATTTTAAAACCTAAAATCCCAGATCTAGAAATTTCACTGTTTAATTAGAAATTTGAGTAAATAAACATTTTTGGATGATAGAATCGAAAGATTAATTTAATATTTTTTAATGTTTTCATGAGAAAAAATCGATGAATGAAATGAGAAAGATAAAGAAATAATGGATAAGAAGATTCAAAGACGTGCTCAAACCAAAAAGCTAACAGATCTAAAGGAAAATTGCGTTCAGGGAAGTTTTACTTAAATTCAACTATCATTTTCGTATAAGTATTAGCTAAATTTCGTTATTACAATTCGAAAATATTAAAACTCTACTTTTAGCACGATTATTTACAAACAGAAAGTTATTATAGATCAGATGTATTTAGGTTCAGATTTGAATTCTTTAGACAACATTGAAGGTTCTTCATACTGAAAATCAAAACAAGAAATTATAATTATTATCTGATAATTGCTATGAAATTTTGAAGGTATCCATTACGATCATGAAGGAACAGACAACACAAATCACGGACACAAATATGGAAGAAATAAGGAGTAGTATAGAAGAACTAGCATACAAAGTTGATAGCATGGAGATTGCATTGACATCGAGATACGAAGCAGACACATCAAAAGCGTACGGAAATACACATCCAGAGATTTTAGAAACTACATCAATAAGACGCATATCAGAAGAACGAATGACGATGATAAAGAAGATGATCAAAGACAAGAAGCACAAAAAGCAAAAGTCACAGATCCAATCAGACGGCAATAAAAAGTTATAAGAAATCAAAGGCTATGTACACATGATACAATCCAATCTAGCAAATGAAAGTCTAATTTGGACAGGAAACAAGAGAAAGCTAGAAGAAATTAACTACATAAGTTGTGCTGTTGATCTAAACTACAAAGAAATTATTCAAGAACCAGATAAGGTAAAATTTTCAAAGACATATCTGATAGGAATACAAATTCCTCATAATGATGCATTAGTAATAGATTTGATAGTGGACGGCTGGTATTGTAAGAAGATTTTGATATATCAAGGTTCAAGTAGTCAAATAATATATTGCCAAGCAGCAGAACAAATGGGAATCATCAAAAAGGGAACAATTTATTCATCAAAGACAAGTTTAGTGGGATTCAATGGCACAAAAACATTCCCTACAGGACAGGTCATACTTCTCGTCGTAGCAGGACCAGTTATAATCAACGTCATGTTTTTCATTTTAAATACGCAATCGCCATACAATATGATACTAGGACGAGATTGGATCCATGCATTAAAGGCTATTCCATCAATATTCCATCAGAAGATTAAATTCAAGACTATATACGGTGTACATGTGATACATGGAGATCAGCAGCTGTCGAAGGAATTAGCAATCTGTTATTTACAACAAAAAGAAGACCCTAAAGGAAAATGCAGAGGCTGGCAAAATAAAGTAACTCAGAAGCTGATGAGAGAAGAAAAGCGAGCGGCGGAAATAGCTGAAGAATTACAGAACCTGAAAATTCCAAAAGGGACCGTCTACACCGTTGATAACGAAGCTAATGCAGAAGCTGTAAAAATCATTGAAGAAGTGACTGAAAAGAAGAAAAAACCAAGCACGGTTGAGTTATTAAAAGAAGTAAATATAGGTTCTACAGAAGAGCCAAAGCTTACATTTATTGGTAAAGAGTTATGTGAAGAAGATGAGGAAATCATTATGCAGATCCTGAAAGAAAATGTAGGATAATTCGCATGAAAATGTCATATATGAAAGGGATTGACCCGGCATAACATGCCATTCATTATATATCAACCCGGATGTAAAACCTGTAAAGCAGAAGAAAATGAAGGTAGCAGAGAAATTATTTGACGTTGTAAACGCAGAAATCGACAAAATGCTAGAGGCAAATATAATCAGGAAATGTTATTATCCCGATTGGATTTCTAACATAGTGGCAGTGATGAAGAAGACTGGAAAAGTTAGAGTTTTCATAGATTTTACAGATTTAAACAGAGCATGTCCTAAAGACGGTCACCCATTGCCTGACATCGATAGAATGGTGGAATCAATAGTGGGATTTCAGTTATTGTCATTCATGGATGGTTATTCAGGTTATAACCAAATACCAATGAACCCAGCAGATGAAGATAATACATCATTCATAACTGATAGAGGGTTATACTGTTTTAAAGCCATGCCATTTGGATTAAAGAATGCGGGAAGCACTTACCAAAGATTGGTAAATCATATGTTCAACAACCTTATTGAAGAAAAGATTGTCGAGTGTTATGTTGATGACATGGTTGTGAAAATCAAAGAAAAAATCCACCATGGAAAGGATCTACAGAAAACATTCACGGTGCTGAAAGATTTTGGCATGAAAGTTAACCCAAACAAGTGCGCTTTTGGAGTTCAGAGCGGTAAATTTCTGGTTACTTGGTTACACAAAAAGGAATAGAGGTGGATCCATCGAAGATAAGGGCGATTACAGACATGAAGCCACCAAAGTGTAAGAAAGAAGTTCAAAGCCTAACGGGTAAGTTGGCAGCTTTAAATAAATTTATTGCACGATTCTCTGACAAATGCAAGCCTTTCTTCAACCTCCTTCACAAAAAGCAAGATAACTCGAACTTCACCTGGGATGAAGATTGCCAACAAGCTTTTGACAATATTAAGAAATACCTTTCATCCCCTCCAGTCCTTTCCTCTCCAAAAGTAGATGAAGATTTATTTATTTATTTAGCAACATCAGATTCAGCAGTAAGCGCAGCGTTAGTAAGAATGGATGACGGAGTTGAATAACCAGTATACTTCATAAGTAAAACAATACACGATGCAGAACTAAGGTATTCTCAGGTTGAAAAGGTAGACATGGCACTATTTTTCTCTTCAGTAAAGTTAAGACCGTACTTTTCAACTAGGACGATAGTAGTGATGACAGAATATCCAATTGAAGCCATTCTTAGAAGTCAACAAAAGATTGGACGAATTGCCAAATGGGGAATGTATCTAAATCAGTTCGAAATAAAATACCAATCAAGAACGGCAATCAAAGGACAAGTGCTGGCAGATTTCTTAGCAGATTTTGCAGTTGAAGATATTAATTTTGATCTAAACTTTAGAGAAAAGGAACAAGAAATAAAGACGAGATTTGAAGATTCAGTAATGGTGTTTTTGACTGAAAAACAATGCACCGTCTATGGGTACTTTCGTAGTGCTCGAGATCAAAGTCGAACAAGATGAGCCTAAACCAAGTCAATGGGCGTTCAAGTCTTGCTTCGGTCACAGAGAGGATAGAGGTTTATCTAGGGAGGGAAACAACGAAGAAACTTGAGATCAGGTTGAGGATGTGTGTTTTGGGTGTAAGAGTTCAGGATCTTCGTCGTAAGGTTGACTGGAAATCTCCAAGACTAGAAGCGTGTTGTATTACTCATGTGTTTTGGCTATGAGAATGTTTATAAATGCTCTAGAAAGATGTTTTGCCTTGGAAGATAGAGGAAGCCTCTATTTATAGTGTTGAACTCACCCTGATCTCTCGACATTGAAGGTGGAAGTCGTGGAAGAGTGAAGGAGTGGAGGACATGAGTTGTGCTCTGTAACTGCTAGAGTCGTGTAGAACATGTCACTCAACACCACCTTCTCGTAATTGTCCATCATCTCTATCAGTTTCTTTCTAACTGCCGTAGACCGCCACACCAATACCCCTAAAGTTATCCCCCCATGTGATGTTTTGATATCTCGAGTGGTATGCATATATTGCTTGGTTGCGTTGAGTTTGAACAGCGTCGTGTGGCTATGACTCTGTGGCCAACGTGAGTGTGACGCTTTAAAGACGCGCATATTGGACGTATAACAACATCCTTGGCCATTGGCCAAGGCCAGGGACTCATGGCGCCATGGATATGGCGCCATCGTGTAGCAGCAACGACCTTGGCCTTGGGCCAAGGTCGGATCTCATGGCGCCATGGTCTAGGAGACCACGGCCTTGGCCATTGGCCAAGGCCATCTTTGTTGTGGCGCCATGGTTTATGGTGCCATGCCTAGAGGCTAAGGCCTTGGTGTCTGACCAAGTTTAATCTTTTCGTATTCAGGCTATGCCACTTTGGCTATGGCGTATTTGTGCACTTGTGCTATGGCGTATTCGTGCGCTTGCGCTACGACGCGCTGTAAGTCATGGCGTGCTTATCCATGGTATATTAGATTCTATGTTTAGAGTGTGGTCTGCCTAAGTGTGTTTAGGCTGTTGTATGTTTCTCAGAGAGCTCTGGGCAGGCCTGGAGCTGCGGTACTTTTGAGGTTTTCATTGAGACTCGGATGTCGAGTCATACTTTAAGAGGAAATCCGTGAGGATGCGTCTCTGTTAACTCTCCACCACATACCATTGAGCAATTTAGTTCTGATATCGAGGAATTCGAGGCGATGTCGACATGAAGTAAATTGATGGGTTTACATGTTGGTGAGGTTATCGGTACTGCACCATGATATTATCCTCTCCATCGGGAGTTATAAGAGAGAACTCATAGAGAGTTTATTCAGCTCGCAGAATATGTTGCATTCTGAGCTATAAAGATGCGCCCGAGTAGGCAATTGCCTTTAGGTAAAGCGTAATTAGAGAGTAGTTTTACATTTTTGCCCCTCTACCATTTTTCACCATCTACATTAAGTCCCCTGGTTAGTGTGGAACAGTAATATTTCATACTAAGCACTCGGATGGTGATAGCAATCCTAATAGCCTTAGGTTCTTCACTCAGCAGAGAGTTACGAAGAATGGATCAAAAGTAAGTTCGTATGCAAGTACAAATATGTTATTAGATAGGGTTCTTTTCCTCTCCGGCTGATGTTGGACAATAGGTGACAGATGACGCGTAGGGTGTGGCTAATATCAGGCTTGGGGTGCCCTGGGTGTGGCCTCGCGGTTCTCGCGGCTCCACCCTCTGGTCGAGAGAATTGGTCTCCAGTTTCATGAGCTTCTAGGGTTTCTAGCTCCATATGGATGTGAGATTGTATTTCGTGTTGCTAATGAAAGAAAAGGTGAGGAATTACCGATTTCTTAGTACAAATTCCTTTTTTTTCTCCTCTTCCTTGGAATCTCCGAAGGGATCTCGCGTGAGTTTGTTGGCAGACTTTGACCAGGATTTTGAATGCGGCATCGTTTCGTCTCTATCTTGCGCGGATTACAGGGTTGATTTAGCATCCCGTTTTATGCGTAGCGCATCCAACTCCTCAGGTTTCATTGTGTGCATGTATATGCAGTGAATGCAACACTATAGCTCTCGTCCTCATCCCTTCGCGTAAGTTCCTATGTAGTGTGTGATCTCTGAGATCCATGGCTGGCAGCGATAACTCTGGTTCGTCCTCACAGAATAGGGCTTACACCAAACGAAGAATTTCTGAAATCATGGCCGATGAGAGAAATTTTGGTTCGTCCCCTCCGAGGGAAGCCTACGTGAAGTGAAGAACATGGATTCCAAGTCCGGTGAGTGTCTCCCTGTAATTTTATCACGTGTGTATGCCTGTTCTCCTAACAGGGACGGTGGTGTTGCAGTGTAGAGTCATGGTGACTCGGAGTCGAGGTCGCTTGAGTGCTGAAAGATCGAGTTTTGAAGAGGTTCCTCCGCCAGCTCAGACACCAACAAGGGACCCGGTAAATATTCTATCTCATCTTAACTTGGTCTTTTCCTTTCGTTGTCTGCTAACTGAATGTTATTCTCCCTTTCAAGGGGTGCACCCTCGCAAGAAGAAATGTGCGAGTGTCCCTAGGATGAAGAAACCTGCCAATTTCTCCGATTTCGGTTGTTGATGTGGATGAAGATGATGATAATGGTGGTACAGATGGTGCTGGTCCTTCATCTAATGGTGGTTCAGTTCTTGACGACGTCGTCCTAGGAATAGATGATGTCGACCATTCGGGAACCGGTCTTCCCTTCGAGCCAAAGATGGTTTCCCTTTCTGAAGAACAGAGGTTTGTTGGTGGCTTCCTTGTGCCGACTCCTTATGCGGATCTTTATGAGAAGATTTGGAAAAAGTACGGCATGTTGCTACCAACCAGTTGATGAAGGATACTCCCGTCATGGTGACCATGGTCTCCTTGCTCCTTCCTGTAATAAAGGAGATGGAAGAGGAGAAACTATACGACGTAACCTGTGGGATGCTCCAAAAAAGGTGGGAGAGCCGTATTGCTGTTTTAGAGGCTTTGATGTGCAACGTTGGTTGGCTTCGTCAGCGGCTCGAGATCGTGAAGGTGGATCGCGCTGGGATGGTCTCTAACGTCTTCCCCTGTTCGAAGGCTCTCCTCCGTGCCGAAAGGGACTTGGAAGGGTTATCTGACAAGGCTGTCCGAATATTGAAAGTTATTCGGGATAAGGAACAAGGTTTGGTTGAAGAGTCTAACAAGGTTAATGAGGTGATTGAGAGTCTGAAGAAGAGGAACAATGTTTTTCGTCAAAGGGTGGAGATGCTTTACAAGCGAGACTATTCTCTGTTGGACGGCTTGTTCTGAAAGTTGGGTTTTGATATCTTGACGAGGGGAAGGCTTAGGTTTGAGAGAGTGTTATTGTCAGAACTCTGGTGTCTATGAACGAAATGTACTAATCATCCTTGTTTTTTTTTTTTTTATATTTCAAATAAAATTTGGCATTTTATCTAAAAGAATGAAATTTCTCTTTTCTGACCTAAGTCCCCACGTGCTCCTGTGTTTTCGGTTTTTTCTCATCGTCTCTTCCTTGTGTTGATCTTTCTTCAAATGTGATCTTGGTTCCCTTCGTTGGGAAGTCGTGAACTCGCCTGTGTGAGGTCGTGCTTCGTCCCCTTTGCTGCCGCCATGGTGGAAAGTTCTGTCAGGTCCTGGTGCAATGAGACTTCCTGATGTTGAGCCCCTACCCGTTGGTGTGGCTCCATAGGATTTGCTCTTGTGTTGGGAAGCTTGTGCCCGTGGCCTCATCTTCATTCTCCCTTATTGTGGCGCCATGGGTTGGGGTGCCATGCCCATGGCGCCGTGATTTTTTTTTTAGGACGCCATGGGTTGTGGCGCCATGGCTCCATGTCCCTCTTGTCGGGCTCCAATATTCTAGTGGCCTCCTCTTTCAAGCGTAGTACGCCTTCAGCCACTTGCCGTTAATGACAGTCCCTCTGCTTTTCCATCCATAATGACTATCTTGTAGTATCCACTCGCAGATGCCTTAGAGATGACATACAGACCTTCCCAGTTTGGAGCAAATTTTGGCGTCGTTGCGTGTTGGATGTATATTGTTGTCTTCAGCACCAGGTCCCCTACTTGAAAAGTTCTCGGCTTCACGGCGTCGTATGCCCGAGAGAGCATTTTCCGATACATTTCTATCTGTTTCTCCGCTTTGGTTCGTCTTGAATCCAGAGAGTCTAGCTCTGCTATCCTTGAATCTGCTACCTCGGCTTCATTCCAATGAACACCACTTGCTGCTGCAATGCGAGCATATGACACTTTAATTTCTGCTGGTAGTATGGCATCGGCGCCATAGACTAGTGAGTAGGGCGACGTTCAGATGGAGCTTCGTGGAGACATCCTGTAGGCCCATAATGCCATAGGTAACTGCTCGTGCCACGACCTCGGGTTGTCGTGTACAGTTCTGCTAATGATCTGAATCAACGTCTTGTTGGTACTCTCCACTTGCCCGTTCCCTTAATGGTAGTATGGAGTGGAGAAAATGTGTTGAATCTCGTACCTTTGGAGTAACTTCGCTACATCTTTGTTAACAAATGGCGTCCCATTGTCAGTAATGATATGTTTAGGAATTCCAAACCTGCAGATGATGTATTCCTTGATGAACGCCGCGATCGTGACTCCAGTCGCGCTTCTTCAGAGGTATTGCTTCCACCCATTTGATGAAGTATTCTGTCGCCGTGACGATATACGCTAAGTTCTTTGAAGAAGGCGGGTTGATCTTCCCAATGAGGTCGAGTCCCCAGCTGTAGAATGGCCAAGGGCTACTGATTGATCGTAACGGTAGGCATGGGGTGTGAATGAGGTTCCCGTGAGTTTGGCACTTGTGACACTTCTACACAAACGATGCCGCGTCATCCTCCATAGTCGGCCAGTAATACCTTTCATGGAACTGTATAAACAGTTTCCTCTTCCCTTGGTGTTCAGTCTCGTGTGCCTCCTTCAGAACCGTGGGGATCTCCTCGTCCGACAAGCAGCACAGTAGACTTCCTCCGTAGCTCTTACGATATAATACTCCTACATGGTAAACGAACCTCTTGGATCTCTTAATTAGACGACTGGCTACGTGTTGATCTGCTGGTAGGATCTTTTCGTTGAGGTATTTGATGAAAGGTTCCCTCCAATCTTCGGAAGGCTGGCATACCAAGGCTTCAGATTGGTGGGGAGGGGTTTGACAGTTGGGACACGCCTCTTGTAAGGCTCTGGATTGTGCCTCCATTGTTGGCCAATAATACCCAAGTCTTTGAAAGCGTCGATATAGGGTCACGACAAGAGGTTGCCCGCAGACTTCGTTATGAACACGTCAGAGCTGTTGTCGTGCTTCAAGTCCTCCCAAACACTGCGACAGCGACCCATCTGGGTTTCTATGGTACAACACTCCGTGGAAGAGAAAGAAATATTTTAACTCCTTAATGCTGAGTTTCCGCTCGGTAGTATAGTTACCTAGATCTTCGACAATGGGTGTACGCCAGTCGTTGTCTGGTATGATCTCGTCCTCCGTTAGCCAGGTTGAGGGGACGGTCCGTCTCTTTACTGTTACAGTCTCTTCCTTCCCTTCGAATTGAAGTTTGGACGCCAGGGTCACCAAGCAGTCATCATGTCTATTGTTGGTGCGTCCAGTATGCATTATGGTGGCGTCAGCAAAATGATTCAGCAACCTTTGGGCTTCAGCCCTATGAGGAGAAAGAGTGACTTCCTTGAGAGTGTATATTCCGTTCATCTGGTTCACCAGTAGCTTTGAGTCGCCTCTAACTTCGAGATGTATTGCGCCAGCTTGCCTAGCTAGTGATAGTCCCAGGAGGAAGGCTCCGTACTCCGCCGAGTTGTTGGTGCATTTGAAATCAAGTTTGAATGAGTGGGAGAACACTTCTCCCGCCGGGGATACTAGGACAACGCCGTCTCCTCCAGTGTTGTCACTAGGGGTAGCAGATCCATCGAAGTACAAGAGCCATGTGTCTGCTTTCACCAGCGCTATTTCGGGGAATTCTCCTGGTACCTCCTCGTGTAGAGCCGTAGAGTCTTCTCCCGGGAATGCATCGAGAAGGTGTGCTACCTTACCCATGAAGCTCTTCAGTTCCCTCACCGTCCTAGGTGGTGGCATGGTGGTAATATCTTGGGTCTTGGATCGGTCGACCTTGATTCCTTCTTTAGTTACTTGGAATCCGAGAAATTTCCCCGAAGAAACGCCAAAGGCGCACTTCAAAGGATTCATCTTCAGTTTGTATTCCCGACATCGTTCGAGTACACTTCGTAAGACCTCCAGGTGAGACGTCCTGGTCTTGGATTTCACAACTACATCATCCACGTAGTCCTCGGCCTGCTTGTGCATCATATCGTAGAATATGGCTGTCATTGCTCGTTGGTAAGTAGCTCCTGCGTTCTTCAGACCGAAGAGCATAACCGTGTAGTATAAATTCCCGAGGGGTGTCCAGAACGCCGTTCTCGGGGCGTCATGCTCGTACATATTTATTTGGTTATATCCGCTATATCCATCCATGAAGGAGAACATGGCATGTCCACTACTGGCGTCTACAAGCATGTCGATGTTTGGGAGCGGGAAATCGTCCTTTGGACATCACTTGTTCAGGTCCCTGAAGTCGACACAACAACGTATTTGACCATTCTTCTTCTTGACGGGTACCACATTGGCAAGCCAGGTGGTGTGTTGGATCGGTTTGATGAATTCTGTCGCCAACAGTTTCTGTATTTCGTCTTTTATCTGTTCTTCTACGTCGTGCCTAAAATTCCTCGGTTGATGTTTGACTGGCCTAAAACCTGGGGCGACGGATAAGTGGTGTGTTACCAGTTTTTCGTCGAGTCCTGGAATCTCCTCGTGCGTCCAGGCAAACGTGGCTTGATATTCTTTCAAAAAGTTTATGAACTCAGTGCTTTCCTCAGGTGACAAGGTTGAACTGATGAAGATCGGTCGGGGTAACTCCCCCGTCCCAATGTTGACTGTTTCAAGTGCATCGGAGGTGGAGTCCGTCCCATCTTGCAATTGTGGAGGCGCCTCCTGGACTTCGTCATCGACTTGTTGCCCATTGTAGTTACATTCTCTGTCGCGGGGAGAGCTATGACTAGTCTCCCCTGTTAATTGCTAACATTGTCGTCGGAGGTAAACTGTTCTTCCTTTAGTATCTCGGGTCGTTACGAAGTTTCCTGTCCTTTTGTGCGTCGCCGCTTTACCTCCTCCTTCACCCTGTTTCGCGTCTCTGCCTAACTGTCGTTGCAGATCGTGTCTCTCCATGGATGTCCAATTCGGGAGTGGCACACTGTAGATCTTGTTCTGGCACTAGGATGCCTCGTCATTTGGATCTACAAACTCGGCGTCGTATATTGGTGAGTATGGGGAGAGAGATGCAGTCACACGTACAATACCTTCGTTTAGAACTGCTTTCAAGCACTGATGGTAAGTAGAAGAGACGACTTTGTTCTCGTGTAACCATGGCCTTCCCAGTATCATGTGATATTCAGGTTCCTTTTCGTTCACGTGGAATTTAGCCTTCGTGTGTATGGGTCCCACCTTCAATTCCAAGTTGACGTGCCCGTAGGTATTCGTCTTGTTCCCCTCGAAGTCTTTCATCACGATTGGGTGGTAGACTACTTGTTGTTTAGGGATCCTCGCGATTCTTAGAGTTTTTAGAGAAATCACGTTGGCTACTGCTCTGGTGTCGACCAGCGCTCTCTTGAACTCCGTACCTTTGATGTGAGCAGTTACATACAGGGCACGGTTGTGTCCCTCTTCAGCCATCATATCTTTGTCTGTGAAGGTGATGTCTTGGGTCTGCGCATCAGCTGTTATGGAAATCTCGGAGATCATGGGTATGGTTGAGTCAGGTTTGCTTCGAAAGCGATGCGGTTAAGAGCGTCGAACGTATCTACACGTTGCCCTTTCGAGAAATTATTGGAGTTCGCATAGCCTTTCGATGAGAAGGGTAGCTTCCTCCTTTACTAATTTGTCGTAAGCAGTGAAGCTCTTAATGTGAATTGGCCTATCGAGATGAATTTCTTTCTCCATCATCCCTAGAGTAACTGTCTCTTCAATGAAGACCTTCTGGGACCGAGAGATTGATCTCCCACTGTGGTCGCCAAATATTTTTGCCTGAAAAACAATGCACCGTCTCTGGGTACTTTCGTAGTGCTCGAGATCAAAGTCAAACAAGACGAGCCTAAACCAAGTCAATGGCCGTTCAAGTCTTGCTTCGGTCACAGAGAGGATAGAGGTTGATCTAGGGAGGGAAACAACGAAGAAACTTGAGATCAGGTTGAGGATGTGTGTTTTGGGTGTAAGAGTTCAGGATCTCCGTCGTAAGGTTGAATGGAAATCTCCAAGGCTAGAAGCGTGTTGTATTACTCAGGTGTTTTGGCTCTGAGAATGTTTATGAATGCTCTAGAAAGATATTCTGCCTTGGAAGATAGAGGAAGCCTCTATTTATAGTGTTGAACTCACCCTGATCTCTCGACAGAGAAGGTGGAAGTCGTGGAAGAGTGGAGGAGTGGAGGACATGAGTTGTGTTCTGTAACTGCTAGAGTCGTGTAGAACATGTCCACTCAGCACCACCTTCTCGTAACTGTCCATCATCTCCATCAGTTTCTTTCTAACTGTCGTAGACCGCCAGACCAATACCCCTAAAGTTATCCCCCCGTGTGATGTTTTGATATCTCGAGTGGTATGCAGATATTGCATGGTTGCGTTGAGTTTGAACATCGTCGTGTGGATATAACTCTGTGGCCAACGTGAGTGTGGCGCTTTAGAGACGCGCATATTGGACGTATAGCAGCAGCCTTCCATTGGCCAAGGCCAGGGACTCATGGCGCCATCGTGTAGCAGCAACGACCTTGGACTTGGGCCAAGGTCGGATCTCGTGGCGCCATGCATCATGGCGCCACATCATTTACACTACGTGGCCAAGGCCAGTTTTAATATGGCGCCATTCTCATGGTGCCATGGTATAAGAGACCACGGCCAAGGCCAGCTTTGTTGTGGCGTCATAGTTTATGGCGCCATGGTCTTGGAAGCCACGGTCTTGGCCATTGGCCAAGGCCAGCTTTATTGGCGCCATGCCTAGGGGCTAAGGCCTTGGTGTCTGACCAAGGCTAATCTTTTCGTATTCAGGCTATGCCACTTTGGCTATGGCGTATTTGTGCACTTGCGCTATGGCGTATTCATGCGCTTGCGTTACAGCGCGTTGTAAGTCATGGCGTGCTTATCCATGGTATATTAGACCATTCTGTGTTTAGAGTGTGGTCTTTCTAAGTGTGTTTAGGCTGTTGCATGTTTCTCAGAGAGCTCTGGGCAGGCCTGGAGCTGCGGTACTTCTGAGGTTTTCATTGAGACTTGGATGTCGAGTCATACTTTAAGAGGAAATCTGCGAGGATGCGTCTCTGTTAACTCTCCACCACATACCATTGAGAAATTTAGTTCTGATATCGAGGAATTCTAGGCGATGTCGACATGAAGTAAATTGATAGGTTTACATGTTGGTGAGGTTATCCGTACTGCACCATGATATTATCTTCTCCACCGGGAGTTATAAGAGAGAACTCATAGAGAGTATATTCAGCTCGTAGAATAGGTTGCATTCTGAGCTATAGAGATGCGCCCGAGTAGGGAATTGCCTTTAGGTAAGGCGTAATTAGAGAATAGTTTTACATTTTTGCCCCTCTCCCATTTTTCACCATCTACAAATGGATACAACAGGAACCTGGAAAATAATTGTGGATGACTCTTCAAATTACACAGGCAGTGGAGCAGGGGTTGTCATCATTACACCAGACAACAATTTTATAGAGGTATCATGCAAATTGGCTTTTCATCCATCAAATAATCAAGCAGAATATGAAGCTTTACTTCTGGGACTTAGGACAACCAAGAATCTGGGTTTGAAAGAATTAATTTTCTACAGTGACTCAAAATTAACTACAAGTCAAGTATAAGGAACATATGATGCAAAGGATACAAATATAATAAAGTACAGAGACAAATGTAAGGGTAGAAAATGCCTTCGCCAACATATAACATCCTAAGGGGAAGGTGTACAAAAGAGATTACTTGTGAGAAACATGGAATCATTAGCGGAAGCCTTTGGCGAGACAGTTAACTAGAAGACCGGCGAGAAAAAGGTAAAGGAAGTATCATCGAGTCATATAGAAGGAGCTGATG
>JAJJMA010147646.1:4090-21916 GCA_023529015.1 Papaver nudicaule
GTGCGATACACGTGTTTATCTTGATAAAACCATAATTTCGTGAAATCCAAAGATATCTGCTGGATCTATATCGTACGGTCTCCAATAAAATATAAGATGACCATCCAATGGTCATGAAACCCATCTTTATCTTCTTCCCCATCTTCATCTTCTTCTTAATAGCGTATATGAGTGCAGAAATTGTGAGTGTATAGAAGGTGTAACTATTGTCTGGTTATGAGAGTTTTGTGAACTGAAATGTAAGCATGTTATAAGCGCGTATGAGAGAGTCGGGAGAATAGAATTGAGAGATGTTCTCTGTTGTCTATATAAGCACAACAGAAACCCAACTGTAAACTTATCTTTTCCTTAATTCATTTGAATTCTAAATCGTGATTGCAGCCATGTAGACATTCAATCTACTATGGTATCAGACTCAGAGATTAATCTCTGAGGGCAAGATCCTACTTCCGTTGTTCTTCTTCAATGATTCAAAACCCTAACAACATCTTCCCTAATTTCTTTTGCTGAAAGTGAGAGAGGAACAAATCAAATCTGATTTGAATTCGGTCTGAGTATTTTCTCTTAATTGGATGAATTATTTAGGGTTTCGGTTTGTTTTAATCATGTTGGTAATGGAGGATTATGTGAAGATTAATGGTGTTCTGGTGATGAATATTTGTTGTTGAGATTCAGTATGGAGTTTGATTTTCTCTTGATACTACGCAAAATGTCAACAAAACGGATTAAGTGTGAACTTCGGTTTGAAATTTGGTTTTCGTTCTTGAGCTCTTGAAGATTTTCCAATAATCCTTAGAGTGGAATTAGCTTCTTCTACCTCGACAGCGGCGATTGAATTTCTGTTGGTAATCTACAATTTTATTTAGATTTGGCACATCTAACTTTAGATTACTTCAAATTTGACTTCATATGTCTGATTTTCATCTCACTATCTCACCAATATTTGATTTCTTCTTCAAAAGTTGTTATCATCATAATTAGGTTTGAATTGACCTAGTTTTTTCATCAAGTCCTACTGGTACTGATTCCTGAATCTATTAGATCTGAGCATGCTTATTTCTGCTACAATTGTTAGTTAGGGAGAAGCTTAATGTTGTTCCATTTAGTAGTGAAGAGAATTTCTTCTTAAATTCAGAAGGACATTGAGATGTGTGTGTGCTGAGTGTTTGCTGCACATTTATGTGGTTATCATGCTTCATTCTAGTTCCTCCTCTCATTGTTACATTGGTATAGTCCTCACGGTTGTGGTGTGTGAGTGTGTTGGCTTGCGAGTTGAATGATGAAGCTACGGATGACGATATGCAATTGGATTTGGTGTTTTTACTGATATGGAGGTTGGAGTCCCCTTTGTTGAGTCTGTATATAGCTTGTATGCAGCCTGGTTTTATGTTTGCATGTGTGTTAGATATGCAACCAGTGGTCAATTTCCCTTCCTGTTATTGAATAATACATGTTGAAGTGTTTTCTTCAATGGTACATTTCCCTTTCATCCGCAAGAATAATACTATTGAAGTTCAATCTTCAATGTTGCTCTTTACTTCTATATATTGTCTATAATAAAACTGCTCTTATGGTGATAATGGTGTTGCGTTTGTGCTGAGTATGGAAGTGTTAGTGTCTGTGTTGGTTTGGTTTGTTACTTGATATGAGAGAGGATTGTTAAGTGGTGTGAGATGGTTTCCTGTTGGTTTCCATCAACTTTAGGCTTCCCACAACAAGAAGTTCAAGTGATATTTGCAGCTGGTGTTAGTTTGCTGGTGATATTGTCAGTACAACATCAATATAGTCAGACCAGCTGGTACAAGCTTATATTATATCTATGAATTGTTATTTTCTGCACCAACTATACTTCTTTTACCTACTTCAACTGTTGCTGCGTTTTCAACTACGCCAACTACTGCACCTGCTATGTCTACTATTGTGTGCTTAACCAGTTATAACACTACAGCTCCATCACCTATAATGTCATCCAATTATCTACAGCACCTGGTTTCTCTCTACAACAACAACACCTTTCTTCTAGTGACTCTCTTATGCGTTGCTTCAATTGGCTGGTATCTCTCTTGACTCTCTTATGCATATTGGAGGTTTTCTCATACTTCCCAAATATAACTACTTATGACCTGCTATTGTACTACCTACTACTGTCAGTTTGTCCAATCTTCTTCTACTACATCACCTGACAGAGCTTGTCTTGCTTTAAGTTGTTATACTTTATTCAGACTTGCTTTAAGATCAGTAAGCTATACAATGGTTTAGATTTCATATAATGGATGTGCCTTTTTATTGGTACAGTTCTTCTTGACAGCACAACACTTTATTGTGAGTAAGTGCAGGGCAATACAAAATTCATCATTTCTTACAGCAAGGCATCTTTGAATCACCTTTTGTGGCTTTTTGTTTCTATTTGGAAATTTCCATTTATGGTCTGCCATTGTTCAAGTGATATGATCTACATCAAGGACTACTGATATGGTCTACACCAGCTACTACTATGTTTTGCCTCAACAAATACCTCTCATCCTACATTTCTACAGTTTTTTGAATATTCTTTCTAGCGTATATGAGTGCAGGAACTGTGAGTGCAATCTCAAGGTTTATCTCAAACCACCTTGAGATTGAGGGAGGGTAATAGCGTATATGAGTGCAGGAATTGTGAGTGTATAGAAGGTGTAACTATTGTCTGGTCATGAGAGTTTTGTGAACTGAAATGTAAGCGCGTGTGAGAGAGTCGGGAAAATAGAATTCAGAGATGTTCTTTGTTTCTATATAAGCACAACAGAAACCCAAATGTAAACTTATCTTTTCCTTAATTCATTTGAATTCTAAATCGTGATTGCAGCCATGTAGACATTCAATCTACTACTTCTCTGTACCTGTAAGATCCGTTGTCTTGCTTTCGACATCTCTAATATGTGCGACACTGGTAAGTTAGAAGCACAAGGCAATCAAGTTTGAAGAGATGAAAGGGTTTGATTTTCTTTTGCTAGGAGAAATAGGGTTTGATTACACAGTTTCTAGTTGCTAATTTTTTATTTTTAGTTCTTCGAATTTGAAACCACTTTCGAAATCAATTGATTAATAGTACCTAGTCGACTGTATCATGGAATTATTAAAACTGAAAACAATGTAGGGATCGAATTTGCAAGAGTTAATGGAGGGATGTACACCGATTCGTTTGTATATGCTACTAATGGCGGAACAAATTAAGGGATCAAAATTTTTCCTTATAACAAGAAAATGAATCTCATTTCTGATGAGAAATTTCATTTAAGAGAGTGAGTGAGTTCAAATCGATAACATATTATACTGATTTTAATGGAGTTTTGAAGATTCAATACTGTATTAATTTGGGCAAATTTCTAAAGTGGCCGAAAAAATACCTAGTTTCTATGTCGGCCACGTTTTTTTGCCATTATAAAAAATGACCATTCCGTTACATATTCCGTCCAGGCCCACATTATTAGGTCAAAGCTATTGATTAAGTCAAGATTCCCTATGAAACTTACCACCGTATCCTTATGCCTTCGAGAGCAAAAACGACCATAACCCTAAACCTTGTTTTAACAATTTGATTCTTCTTTAGAAGAGAAGCACAGCCACCGCTTTCATGGAAATCCACACAACCCCGCCACCATCTACTCTATTTGGCACCCACCGCCACCACATGTCCAACACCACCATCTCCTCATTTCTATGTTATTTCTAACTGCACTCGCATCGCATGTTCAATTATCAGACAGACAGAACGAATTTTTGGATCAGTTTTGATCTAATCATTAAGTAGGTGGAGTATTTGGTGATAAATTGGAATGAATCCTTATATTCGCAGTACGTATTCTTCAAATTTTGTTGGAATTTCAAAATTAAAACCTAAAGTTTTCATACATCTTGAGGTTTTAAGAAATCAGGTTAGACTAGATGACCGCTACCACGGTGGACGGGCCGCCCGTCCGAAGCAACCTTAATTATCATGTATAATTTTCGTAAATGAGAGTGTATGTATCTCTCTCTAGTTCTTCTTTCGGTGGAATGTCTCTCTATCTGCCCTTAACAAAGCTTAAAGTACCCTTGACAAAGGGAATACACAAACTCATAACATTGGGTTTATTGGGCATATTACTTTTTTATGCAATGTTGTGCATATTACTTAGTTGTACGCCATGCCTAGCTGACTACTGCCTCAAGGATCGAACGTGCTTTGGACACATGTTAACTATTAGGGTGATATCTCTAAATATTAGGGTGATATCAATTTGGTGGTGGATGTGACGGCGGTGTTGTTTATGGTGATGGCGTACTGATGGTGTTGGTGATGGCGGTTTTGACGGTGGTGGTGGTGGTGGTGGTGGTGGTGGTGGTGGTGGTAGCGGCGGAGGTAGTATTGGTGGTTTGATAATGGAAGTCTGATAATAGTGGTGAGTGAATTTGGTGGAAGAAGAACGAAGGGAATAGTTTGAAAACACACAAATGAGATTTGCGAGATTCGAACTCGCAACCTCTGAGACGATTTTTGAGATGCTGACAAAAATACCCTCACCAATTTAATTTATGACCCGGTTTTTTGATTTTTTGATTTTCCACATATACCCTTCATATTTTGGCTTATCTACGGAACTGTCTAAATGGGAAAGAGAGAAAAAACGATGCAGAAGGGCAATTTGGTCAAAATTTGTTCAATTTGTGTTACCCTACATTTGTCACAAAGTCACCGTATAATAGGGTCCTCCCTCGCTTCGCTCGGTCGGCCCAATTACTTCTTGTCTTTCTTTAAAAATTAGCTTTCTTAATTGAAGGAATGGGTTTTAAAAAAATTAGTTTGCAGGTGATGTTAACGGAAAACTAATGTAGTTGTTTTGATGTTGTTAACGGAGGTGAAAGTTCTGTTGGTGTTGCAGACATTTGTGGTTGGTATTTCTGTTGAAGTAGGTGGTGTTGGTGGGTTTGGGTGGTATTTTAGGCGTGGGTTTTCTGTGGTGGCGGTGAAATATGATGACGGTTGTTGTGGTTGCAGGTGGTTCTGGTTGGGGTTGGAAGGTGTTTGGAAGAAGATGAAAATTCTGGTTGGGGTTGTATTACAATGCTAAGGTGTTGATTTGTTATTACTACTAGTGAACTTATTATGATTTCATAACATTCTCTTTACTATTGCTTGTATTTTATTTCACTGTGTTTGATTAATTTATGTTCTTCACTGATTTTATTATTTGATTTAATAAAATTTGGGTTCTTGATTCTTGATTTGAAACAAATGGTTTGGGGATTTTGAAAGTTGGGTTTTTATTTGTAATTTGGGGATCTTGAATTGAGTTTTAACATTGAATTTGTTGATGAACCAATTGGGGATGCAGATTACCTTGAATTTGGGAAAGAAGATTAACTGAGTATGATTCACCCATTTTTCACATTGCATTGAGTCAAATGAGATGAGTAACTCACTGTTCCGACTCGGTCCTAGTTTATTTAATTTGAGGGACTTAAATGTATTTTCAATTGACTTGATAACTGCCACCTAGGCATTAAACTTCCGTTAACCGTTTTTTGAAAAAAACGGGACGTAAAAGGTCAATATCGGCCATTTTGGATAATGGCAAAAAAACGTGGCCACTTTGATAATTAGCCATTTTTATGGCCATTTTAGAAATTCGCCCTAGTAAGGGCGGGAAGAAGACGGGGCATATTGGGTAGTTTATTGCTGACTCGGCTAACCGGTGGTGGATGGAATAGTTAACAGAAAGGGGGTTTCACCAATTATAGATTTTTAAAGGGGGTAATGCAAATTAACTATTTTATTTTGAGGGGTTTCACAAAATCCCCCCAAATATTTATTGTATTAATTAATGAGTCTTTTTTCTTTTGTGTTTTTTTAATTAGTGAAATTTTTATAATGATTAATTAACGAATATTGATTATAAAAAATTAATGACTCACTAATTAGTAAATTAGTAAAAATTTTATAATGATAATTAATGAATTATTAATTATAAAAAATTAATGACTCACTAATTAATATAGCACATAAACATAATATAGTTTTTAACGGGCAATCGTGGGGGTGGGCCAATAAGCATTTAAGGGGTTTAATGGGAGACGAATGACCCAATATAACCACAACCCTTAGATCTCACACTTGGCGAGATCGCAACGGTTCGTTTGTTTAGGCAAACTTATCTTTGATGTTTTTATACTATAGAGATATTGTTTTGAACTTTGATATTTGAAAACATTAGGTAGGGTACAGGATATTGTAGATCATATCCGATGAAAATGATCATTTATTGGCTTCACTCCAGAATATGTCACACAAGAAGTTCTGAAGGCTGGCTGTATTAAACCTGCTACAATTTGTTAACAAGGATAGCCAACGGGATGTTAATTTTTTCTTTTCTCTTCATTACATGTATCTTTTATTGTTTCATGACTCATGCTGACTCATAGTTTGTTTATTCGAATCATCAGAATAGTTTTCTAAATTTAATATCGATCACTAAAAAAAGTAAATTTGATTAGAGGTATAGGCACTACGTACTGCACCAATATAATATTTGAACTTACGAGTAAGCTCTTTAGTAAAGCTACTGGATGCTGCCATGGGCAAGGAGTATTCAGTGGGCACTGGTGCTGCATCTACCTCCAGGTATAAGAGAGGAATTTCAAAAATTCCTGATTGTGATAATGTTACATGGGCGAATTTTAGTAATGGAACATGTAACAATGGACAGTTTTTTTAACGTTTGAATATCCTAATTAAATTTGGCCCCATGAGTGAGTATTTGGCCCCATGAAATTTTAAACCTATCCAATCGAGAAAGATATGGGATGTCTAAAAATTGATGAAAATACTAAGTTACCCTCACTCATTTTCTAATCTAATTTCATTACATATCTATAACCACCACTTCCTTCATTTCCATATCTATAGCCACCCTCTCCTTCATTCCTACTTCACCACCACCATTACCGCCGCTTCCATCACCACCACCACCACCGGCGCCTCCGCCACCACCACCACCATCTTCCTCCATATATTTCATTAACCCAACTGAAAAAAGACAAAGAAAAAAAAATTTACCCCATCACCACCACCGCCGCCGCCTCCACTCCTCCTACCATAAATATCATTAAGTAATTTTTTTCCCAGAATCGGCGTATATTGGCCATCATATCAAACGATTGTTCTTCATTTTTAAAAAACAAGAACAATAATCGGTGGCTATCGATCAATATATATATACCGATTATGAAGTAAAACTAGAATCGGTTTATATTTCGCGACACAACGACCGATTCCCGTCAAAAAAAATTAAAATGAGACAACCCAGAATCGGTACTTAAGTTGCACCACAACAACCGATTCATATAATCGGCCTATGTTATAAGTTAATAGAAACGATTGTTATAATCGGTTTTTATAGGTTAATATGTGTACCGATTATTTAGGCGTTTATAAATATAATCGGTTTTTATACAGTCATACAAGTGTCGATTATGGTGTTACCGATACTGAATAAAGATATAGATTATAAAAAGAAACACTCGAGATGCATTTACCGTACTAACCGAAAACTCACTATAGCAATGTATAATTCAACCAAAATGTGCACAAAACACCTTTCACACTGTATAAAAAAGCAGTGATACACCAAAATGTGCACAAAACACCAATTCCTTTCAGTTTCTTGACCTTCTTTCTTGCCTTTTTCCAGCCACAATTTAACCCAGCATCATCACAAACTTGAGCTGTAGCTCTTCTAATTCACTACCAAAACTCCCAGTAACTCATCTTCAAAAGTCCCTTGTAACCAACCATTGAACCCATGAAACCCCACCATTGTAAATACTTCACAGGTTACCTATGTAGCTCGAATTGGGGAAGAAAGAAAGCCCACCTGGGAAGAGCCCGAAATGAGGTTTTATCCAACTCAGGGAGTATGAGTGTAACAATTCAAATAACCATTGTTCTTGTAAACCCAACAAATCAAAAACCATTGCGAATTCTGTCCAGCTGGTTCTCTTCCCGTCAGTGGCTCTCTCAAGTCCTCATGGCAAAACACATCAATGAAAATCTAATCTCTAACTAATCAATTGAAATTTAGTTTCGACGGTTTCTTAAGGTTCCAATCATTAATCTTTTCCAGACATAGCTATTACAGTCTCGTATCGCTAAATCTCTCAGATCTACCAATTTTTTTCCGACGGCGGCGGCGACGTTGATATTTGTGGTGGCGGTGGTGGCGTTGCTAGTTCCAATTATCTTTACAGTGGGAGGAGGGAGGAGGAAGGAGAAAGACAGAAGAAGAGATATTATAAGGATTTTGGGTGAGACGTTATATAACTTTGTTAGGGGTATAATAGTCTTCTTTTATAAGGGGTTTTTCGATTTTAGTATACAACATCCACCGGAATTATTTTTTTATGGGGCCAAATACTCATTCATGGGGCCAAATTTAGGTAGGTTGAATATGGCTGCAGTGTGGATATTTCCCATCATCTTTGTTCTGGAAAAAGGGTCATGCTTTTGAAATGTCAGGGATCAATGTCAAGGGCATGGATGTTCTCAAGTTAAGGGAAGTTGCAATGGAGGCAATTGACATGCCTAGAAGACATGGAGGCAATTGTCATGCCTAGAAGAAATGCAGGCATTGGGGACATTCATTTTGTTCTAAGGGCAAGGGCTATGGGGCTTTCAAAATGAAAGAGTGACTCTTTCAAAACGAAAGAGTGTGACCAAATGGACAAATTTGCTTCTACTATGGGTAGAGAATGGGCTACTTTCATCCACTTTTTCCCCAAAGTCTATCAGGTACTCTTTCATATGAAAGAGTGAGTGAAAGTGTAGTCTAAGCGCCTAAAGTTTAGCCGTTTCATAAAAAACATGAAAAACGGCCAAAGATTAGCCGTTTCATAAGAAGTAAAATTAAAAAACATTAAAAAGATATGCCGCTCAAGGTTTAAAGATCAGTCGTTCCTACTTTTAAACAAATAAGGCCCTACATGTTAACTTTTAAACAGTAGTTCTAGAGGGACCGAAAAAAAAACTAACCCAAAACTAATTCGGTCCCTCTAGACACATTAGTTGGATGTGTTTTGGACTAATTTTGGATTAGTTTTGGATTGGTGGTGGATTAGCAGGGGGTCCATTTGTATGTGTGTGTGGGGGATTAGTTTTGGATTACTTTTTTTTTTCGGTCCCTTGGGAATTATTGACTTTTAAATTCAAAAAAGGCCCTACATGTTAAATTCAAAAGGTAATGGACCAAAACAATGGTCTTGATGGATCCAAAATTAGAAATCAACGGCTGAAATTAATTGGTCTAACTTAGTTTAAAGTTGGTGGGGACGCAGTTGTAACCTTTTTTTTTCTCCCCTTTTCAAGCGGCTGAAGTTCAGCCACTTAGACTCTTTTCTTTTGTGCTCCACGGTGAGTTTTCTCTACTTTTACTCAGTCTCTCCTTCAAAATGAAAGTGATAGAGTGCAAAAACACTCTACCCATAGCCCTTGCTCTAATTAATTTATTTCAAATGGAAGGCTCAGATGGTGTATATATGATCACAGTCATAGAAAGAAAGCAAACGACATTTTACGCATTAAGTCATTTACAATAGAAAATCTATAGCACGGTGGAAATGATGCCAAACCAGGTAGCCTTCTTCTCAAGCCCGGGTGCCGCATAATTTGGTAGATCATATGGACCCGTGCAACGCACAGGCTTACCACTAGTTGGCATAAATAAATGTACCAAACAAGGTTGAAATGGATGAAGCTTAAATCAGTGAAATACCTAATTGCTGAATGAACTCTGATTCAAATTCCCAATCTCAATCAATAACTCTTAAATCAGTGAAATACCTAATTGTTGAACGAACTCAGATTCAAATTCCTTATCTTAATCAATAACTCTATGAGAAATCGATTTGATAATTAAACTAATATCAAATTGAGGTTCACATAAGAATTAACTGATGTTGATGATGTTTTCTCAAGCTGAAACTCAGACTCAAACGAAGGATTTTCCGCAGGAAAAAGAAAATGTGAAAGGAATTGAATGTTGGGCGATGAAATCCGTGGAGGTGAAGACAAGTAGAAGTTATGTCTCAGCTGTTTTCAGCTAGACACATTAACTTCTTTCTTTACCTATCACCAAAACTCGGACACAACAAATGAATTTATTTTCAGTGATTTTCTTTTATTGTTTTCTGATTTTCAAAATTTATCTGATCTGTCATTTAGACAGAATTCCGTTGAGATAAAAAACAGGTTATGTTACGCTGCTGGGGTTGACATTTCATCAGCCCAAAATTTGGGCGGGGAAAAGAAAAGTCGAGGCTAACTTAGGAAGCTCACCGAAATATTGAGGGTAGGCGGGTTGCACCATCAAAAACACAGAGCACTATAACAGATCGCATTTTCATCAACCATTTAAGACGTTACGAGCTTCCCAACAGCGTATACGCATTGCTGAAATGCAATCCGTGACTAATGGCTTTGTTGGTAAAAAGTTGAATTCGTGTAGTGTTAATACATATATATGTACTGTTAGTATCTGACTTGGTATATTCTTCTACTTCTTCTTGTTTTCACTCAGTACATATATTATGTACATCCCCCAGTACATATCATATGTACTTTTAGTGTTAAGACATTGTCTGGTCAAACCCACTAGTGTTGGTATGTCAAGCTAGTTGTCAGTTTTAGGTGTCAAAAGTCAATTCTTGATTTAGCCTACTAGAGTTTAGATTTCGGAAATGGGATATAGACAAAGTAGTAGAGACCTTGAAGACGAAGACTGTGAAGACAAAGAAGACATCAATTATTCTTCATCGATAAAAGGTTAGTAGGAGTTATGACTTTATGGATTTTCTTCTATTTCTACTTCATCTATTCTTTCGAAATAGTCGACTACTTTAGTAGTGATAATAGTGATTGATATCGTATTATTGCGTAACATGGCCTTGTGTCATGACCAGTGTTTGATCCCACAAATAATGTGAGTCAAGAATGTATGAGATAGATTCGGTGCCATTTGTCCATTGCAATGGTTTGCTTGCAAACTGTTAATTGGATATGGATGAATCTAAAGGAGTGCTCTTGAGCAAAGAGTCCATGGATCACAGCTGAGGACGTTCTCACGTCTATGTTCTGGCTCAGCCCAGTACTTCCAGCGGAATCCAGATTTGACGAAAATCTGACGGCAGGCGGTTCACGAACCGGTTTGCGTACCAGGAACTCGGAAAATCTCCTGAGTTCGAGATAGCTATTTTGTTCACGTACCAGTATGTGAACCTGGCGGTAGCTGTCTTACTGGTGTCGGATTTAGTGAATATTCTCCTAGAATTTCACTTTGAGTCAAATTCCAAAACTCCTTTATCTCTTAGATGGACTTGTGTAAAACATAAAGACCTTTTGTGTTCCATCTAACGATTCTCAATGAGTCAATAAGATAAGATTATCTCTGGTCTGTTGGATTCTAACTTGAAGTGTTTTAGAGCTAACAAAACACTTGGCAGTTAATTCTAAAAAGAATTCCAATTGAGATTAATCTCTGATTACTTAGTTATCAAGTTTAGGGTTTTCCTAACTTGTGGGACAAGTAATTGATTGATTTATTCCTAAGCAACCTATCTTATTGAGTACTATAAATAGAGGTGTCTACGGACAGATACCGCAAGCATCAAGCATACGTGAAGGTCCTTAGGGAAGATAACGTAAACTCTTTTCACTTCGGTGAATGCTTGTTGTGGTATAGTCATCCTCTATAGGTTGCAGCTCCTTTGGGAACTCCCTACGACTGTAAAGACTTCCTTAGAGAGTTGGGAAGCACAGGTAGGAGATTGAAACCATCTTTGGTTGAAATCGGATTAACCTGTAAGCTTGGTAACCTGATCACGTTCTTGTCTATTCTAAAGTCCGTCTATTCTGATATACGGCTATTCAAGAACTGATACGTTACTCAACAAGGTTGGAAAGGTAGCAACGCACGGCTGCACTCGGTGTTGTAAGACCTAGTTAGCTCCGGTTATACAAGTTCCTTAAGTGGTTCTTCGTGTATAACTGAGGTAGATTCGGATTGGGCATTGCTTACTCGGTTTGCTTGTCAGCCCCGATTCAAGAAGTAGATTTTCGTATGACCTGGATTTAACAATCCGAAGGAAGTCATCTTGTGTATGGTAAACTGAAGAGGACAGTTACACCATACGTCAACAGTTTGGTTTAAAACCCAGTATTGCTGACACAAGCCTTTGACAGCGGTCAAAGCAACTCCTAGGCCTGTAACGGACATCAGCTAGGGGAATCAAGTGCGTGACGATCAGTGGGGATCCAGAGACGTAAGGAAGGCGACAGTAGCCAATTCGCTTGGAGGGCTTGAGTTGGTCTCTGCTACATCCCAGACCGAAGTCTTATAGTAGGCTAGTGTTTGTAGTCAGTTTGTACTGGGCGGTGTTCAAACTGGACGAGGTCCCGAGGTTTTTCTGCAAGGCAGTTTCCTCGTTAAAAAAACGTTTGGTGTCTTGTGTGCTTTTACTTTCCGCATTATAACTCTGATTTATAATTAAAGCACCAAGTAGTACGTTATTGCCTAACTGTCGAGATTACTCCAGTTAGAGGTTTGGATATTGATTTTTAAGATCGTCCAGACTTTAACCATAAGACTCACGAGCCAAAAAAAAAAGTTGGTAGTATTTCGGTACCCCTCCTTTTTCATTTAGTATCTGACTTGGGATATTCTTCTACTTCTTCTTGTTTACACTCAATACATATTTATGTACTGCCCCCACTACATATCATATGTATTGTTAGATATTTCTTCCACTTCTTCTTGTTTTCATTCAGTACATATCATATGTACTGTTAGTATCTGACTTGAGATATTCTTCTACTTCTTTTTTTTTTCACTCAGTACATATATTATGTACTGCCCGCAATACATATCATATGTATTGTTAGTATCTGACTTGGGATATTCTTCTACTTCTTCTTGTTTTCACTCGGTACATATATTACGTGCTGCCCGCAATACATATCATATGTACTGTTAGTATCTGACTTGGGATATACTTCTACTTCTTCTTGTTTTCACTCGGTACATATATTACGTGTTGCCCGCAGTACATATCATATGTACTGTTAGTATCTGACTTGGGATATTCTCCACTTCTTCTTGTTTTCACTTGGTACATATATTATGTACTGCCCCCAGTACATATCATATGTACTGACACAATACATATTGATATGTACCGTTAGTACGCGATTTGGTTTTTTAGTTGATTTCTATGATATGTATTGATTTTATGATACTTCTGGAGAATTTTGATTATTTTTCTTCATTGTAGATCTAGGTTTGGATGATTTTTTTCATCGTAGATTTAGGTTTCACGAGTTCTTCTTCATTTTAGATATAGATTTTTCACGATTTATTCACTGTAGATCCCGAGGTTTAAATTGATTTTATGATGCTCGAGTATGTTTTTCTTGTATGTTTTTCTTGTGGTGAATGTGGTGATGATTTAACCCAGGAAGAAAGAGGAAGAATAGAGTGAGGAGAAGAGGAAGAAAGAATTACAGAAGGTGTAATGGTGTAATGAGAAGGTTAAGACAGTCATTTCCACCAGATTTGGACCTTAAGTGTAAATACAAAAGGACTACCGGTTAAACGGGAATCCAACTTAACTACACTTTCTGTTCCGCGAGAAAAACTAGAATCCGAACCAATTAAAAATCATATTAAAACTTGTGAATGTCATAGGCCAGTCTTCATTTGGCTGACTTTTGCTTATGAAAATTCCTTTCAAGCGACAAATTTCAGAACTGAATCTGAGTGCACATAATAATCAAATCTAAGATTGAAAGTGTATGTTGTTATATTTTCAGCATGCATAAATTTTTATAAATTGATACAATTCCCCGTAACACTCTATTTTGCAATAAAAATTACAGTCTGCGTATAACAGTCAGCTTCACGAAGTGATAAGATCTACTACTAAAGTTTATTCTACTGGTAGCAATATGTATTATGATGTGACGTGACTGAGATTTGCTCTTCTTCTTTATCAGAAGCGAATCTAACAAGAAGCAAAGGAAGGGAAAAGAAAATCAAGTTGGGGAGGTTGAGGAATTACAACCAGGGTGAGGTTCTCCATTCACGTCTTTCTGGTCTAGTCAGGGAAAATGATAATTTGTTTCCGTGCAGTGTTGATGTTTAGTGGGTGTTATACATACAAAATTATGCAGGGAAAATGATCTTAGCAACTTGGTATTAGGATTGGCAGTCATTTTCATATCCCCATATTAGGATTCTGCAGTCATACAACTGTAATCATATCCTATTAGATGATATTTATCGCTAAAGACTTTAACTGAAGAAAACAAATAGATGAACATCATCTAATAGTTTCAGCCACATTTGTAGTTTCAGCCCCATCTGTATAAAAATTATAACATTTCATTCTTAAAGTGGACTGTATGGATTGAGTTCACCACTTAAAGTGCACTGTGTGAGTGACCTTCACCACTTAAAGTGAACTTTTTACATGGTGTTTACCACTTAAAAGTGCAATGTGGATGGACTTCACCAAATGAGGTGAACTGCCTACATGGTGTTCACCACTGAAAGTGCACTGTGTGAAAGGACACCACCAGTTAGAGTGATGCTAACCCTAGGAGAGAGAACCGTTACATATAGTAATGTCATGGTTCTCTCTCTTAGGGTTAGGGCATCACTCCATTTTTCAATGGAGAATCAGAATGAGAGTAACCATGTTTATCTCTTTGTTTTCTTTTATTTTCCAAGTAAATAGTCTACGAGGAAAAGACCTGTTGCCTAGAGTTGGCTGGTTCAAGCAGTTACAAGAAAGATTTAATGTTGGAGTGTAGAGGAAGAGCCAAAACTTTCTTCCTCTCCACTCAAAATTTCTTCGGACTGCTCGATTCTGTCTCTTAGTCTTTTTTGTTTTGTGTGTGTGTGTCATTCAGGAGTTATATATTCCCTGAATCTTTCCGTGAAGGATTGGGACACATAAGCAACTACTCCAGCTATCTGCAAATACGGGAGCTAAGTGGTAACTTATCAGAAGCCGAGACAACCATATTCCGATCAACTGTGTTAAGCCATCTACTGGACATTCCAAAAGATCAGAACTGGTGCTCGCCAATTTTTAATTTCCTATTTAGTAGGCTTATTAAGGCGGAACCAGAAAAAACAAAAGACGGAGAAATTTGGTTTAGAATTTTCGATCAAGAAATATGCTTTGGAAAGCGGGAGTTTGCCACAATATCAGGCCTTAGCATTAGGAGACCAGGGGAAGCATTTGTCCCACCTAATCAGAGATCCATACTCATGGACAAGTATTTCACCAAAGAGGACGAATTGATAACCGGGGTAAGAGTGAAGAAATTCCTTTTTGACGATACTGTCTCAGAAGGTGCAAAACAGGTCGTCGTGGAAGGGGGGATCACAAAAGATCCTGTGAATGCAGAGGACAGGGCAAAGGCTGCGCTACTGTGGGTTGTGCAGTGCTTTGTATATGGAAACTTGCCAAACGTTGGTATAGAGCGGGAAACATGGCATTTGGTGGACAACCTTGTAGAGTTCAACAAGATCCCTTGGGGTGAACGAGCATACGAAATATTTGTTGAGAAAACTGTCAAATCCTATGCGAAGTTTGCCGAAAAGCATCCAACGCGAAAGCCTAGTGTCAAACCTCACGGAATGGGGCATGTTTTGGTGGTAAGAGTTTTTGTAAAAGTTACACCTCTAACTAATGTTCGAATATGTTGTTGTGATGTTTTGTGTTTGTGTTGTAGGTTTGGGCCCTTCAAGTATTCCCGGGGCTGCTTCTGAAGTATGGTGTTAGGGGAGAATGCGATGTTTGGAAGGCCCATATGATTACTGTGAGATGCACTGGAGAAGGGGCTCCATCCCACCGGAAAGTAAAAAATGTATTGGAACCGGTACGAGTAAGTCCCAGGTTTGCGCATGTTTTCATTCGTAGGGTTAAATTAAAAAGTAAATAAAAAAAAATTAGTGACATGAACACCAATTTGACATTATCAGGATTGAGGTATAGGGTCTGATATATCTTGTGGATTTGTTGTTGCACAGTGGCAAACACGTCCTATATTATACTATTAAATCGGTATTGGAACCCGTACGAGTTTGTCCCTATTTACTAGGTTCTGCCTCTGATTAAGTTTCCTTCATGTAGGTGGACATGGGTCCTACAGTCGAAGAAGACATAATGTGGCATAAGCAACATTCTGAAGTGCTTGTACTGCTTGGGGTGGCTCCAGGTCCCCTGAATAGAGAAGTTTCTGTGCAAGAGCTAGTTAGTGAAAATGCCCATGATTTGGAGCAGGAGTTTAGTCTTGGCTCTCAATTAGATGAGGAAGTGGCTGAAGAATCTGTGCGTCCACATGCTTTGATATGCTCCGAAGAACGAGTATCTTAGCTAATGAAAAATGAATTTGGTGAGGCAGTCAATCAAGCTGTAAAGCTCAATGTGTCTGGCCATATCTCTGCATTGACTGAGAAAGTGTCTGAATTGATCGGTCTACTAAAAAACATTCTATGTAGCGATGGGGTGAGAAATGGCATTTCTCATCCAACTGGTCCATTCGTTGATTGTCAATCTGGGGAGGAAGCAGTGTCAACTTCCAGTCTAATTAAGAAAATCGATAAGGAACCGGTTGATCTTGGTCCTTTAGAGCATAAGCTCAGGGTTGATGGTGATATTGATCTCCTCAATGGAAATCTAGTATTCGATACACCAGCACCACTAGGGTGCAATACCAACGATGATGCTGATCTAAAAAAAGGGATATGTGGCGATAGAATGAAAAATGGCTCTTCTCCTCCAACTGGTCCTAGTCAATTTATTGGTTGTCAATCTGTGGAGGATATAGTGTCAACTTCCAGTAGAATTAAGAAAGGCGGAGAAATTTGGGTTGATCTTGGTCCTTTAGAGCAGAAGCTCGGTTTTGATGGTGCTTTAAAAGATGATGATGTTGATCTACTCAATGAACAACTACTGCGCAAAACACCGACATCACAGGGGTGCGATGACATCGATGATGCTGATCTCCTGGAAACTGAAAACCTGTACAATCCCCGTAAGGAGGATAAAATCGAGGTTTGTCTTGTGTTTATGATTTTTAAATCTTAATATATGCATGAGTTCGGACAGAAGTTAAGAAGTTCATGGAACCACATGTTATCCAAATGTGTACATATGAGTGTTCTTTTGGAGCTATTAGTTGCCAATGGTTTTAAAAATTTATCTTTATTGTCTGGAATATGTAGGCTGTTAACAACAGTGGTGTAAACAAAAGAGTGAGGAGGACACCAACATCACAGGGGTGCGATGATGCTGGTCTCCTGGAAACTGAAAACCTCTACAATCCCCGTAAGGAGGATAAAATCGAGGTTTGTCTTCTGTTTATGATTTTTAAATCTTAATATATGCATGAGTTCGGACAGAAGTTAAAAAGTTTATGGATCCATATGTCAACCAAATGTGTACATATGAGTGTTCTTTTGGAGCTATTAGTTGCCAATGGTTTTAAAAATTTATCTTTATTATCTGGAATATGTAGGCTGGTAACAAAAGAGTGAGGATTGTTTCTAAGTACAATAAACCACCATTTACACAACAAAAAACTACCACCAGGAGAAAAACTGCTGAGAAGGATGTTCCAATCATCTGCGAAATTGAGAGTTCCACTGAATCACAGAGTGGGAAAAAAATAAAGTCGTTGGCTGAAGTTAAAACCCCCCCACAAAAAGAGTTGATTGATTATTTTGTAGGTTTTAGATATCGTGGGGGGAT
>JAJJMA010147656.1:0-13869 GCA_023529015.1 Papaver nudicaule
CTACACTTGTGTGGTCTAGTGAAACGAGCGGAGCCGGTATTTGGAACCCGCTTCTTCTTCGGCCTGCCAACTTTCTTCCCGGTAACATCGGGTGGGAGACAAAGAACTTCATCTGTAATACGTCTCTCATCAATGGGGATAAGATTGATCAGACGAGAGTAGGAAGCTTGAAAGAAGACTATGATGTAATAAGGATTGATGTAACCATAAACACTTTGCTTTATCTTCAGAATGCACTTGATAGCATGAGGACAAGGGAACTGTTCGGTCAGCCAAACTCCACAGCTGCAAAAGAATTTGCTAAGATCAACAACATGAGAAACATTTTCCACCGCCAGCACCTCGAACACCAAGTCACTGCACATGGTTACTTTCCAATCAGACCCTAGTTTATTCCCATCCTCAATTTTATTTTCAAGCTTGGGGCATATGAAACAAGTATAGCCTTCACCTAACAGCCGCCTTTTATTCATTAAATCCGTTAACTTGATACGAATAAAGTTTATTAGCATGAAAATAGGAAAACTCTTTACCTCCCTAATCCATGAACAACTCCGCAACATTTGAGCACATGTCTCCATATCGACAACCTTCACAATATGCATTGGGCCACTTTTCCTTGGGGATATTACTCAAGTATGTATGAAGTCCCTTGCAACCCATTTCCTTCAATTTCTCCATACCTGAATCAAAACCTTCTTTTGTTGATGAATAAAAACACTCCGTAAACAGGTTCATGGCTTGGTTGTACTCTTCTTTCTTCTTTCTGATTTGTCCGCGGACATTGTTCTTCAGGTGCCAGTAACAAAACACATGTTTAGAGCCAAGGAAGAAGTAAGGAATGCCATTAACCAAACCATCGTGTCTGTCCGAAATGAAAGTTAGAGGACGTTCAACACCAACCACGGGCTTCAACTTCTCTAAGAACCAATACCAATTATCTACATTTTCTCCAGAAACAATACCATATGCAACAGGAAATATTCCTGCAAAAACAAACACACACACACACAGCAAAAAAATGAACAACAAAAATGGAGAAAACAAAGAAATAAACACTACTTGTACAAGTGGTACAACTGGTGAAAAAGAGTGACTGAAACTAAAAATTATTAATGCAAATATACAAGAGCAAACTGACTTTGATTGGCATTTTTGCCAGTAGCTGACATAAGGCATCCCCTGAACCTTCCAGTGAGGAAAGTGCCATCACAAAAAATGACCGAGCGACAATATTTGAAACCCGAAATACAAGCTTCGAACGAAAGAAATAAACTCTTGAACTTATTGGTGCCTTTCTCGAAAACCAAATCCACTACACTTCCAGGATTCGTCTTCTTCACGGCATCCACAAACCACACTAAGTCGTTGTATGATTGTTCAATATCACCATAAATCTCCTTCAAGCACTCTTCCTTTCCGGCATGAGCTTGATCATAACTCAAAGTCAAGTTGTAATCAGTTTGGAATTCATCCACAAAGTCACATGGTCTCTTGTTCGGATTCTTCTTCACTTGATCCATAATTAAGCTCTTGACAAGTGCCTGTGTAATGGGTGCATCCTTGGTCGTTTTGTCTCGATACCCCGCACAACACATGTGATCACCATTATACTCTCTGAGAGTCAAGTGGCTAGCAAGCCCATCTTTTCTTGAAGAAGCATGAAACCTCCAATTACAATTGAACTTTTCCTTGTAAAAACGCTCAACCGCGTATCAAGGTTTAATAATTTCCACCTTGCGGCACCAGTAGTGAGTGTACTTCTCAACCACCAAACGAGCTTTATCTCGCCCGCCAAAGAACTCCTGACCTACCCCAGTAATGCAATTCGCCCATGCATCGGCTCTTGTAGGTTTTCTTATTTGTACCTTTCCATTGAACCCTCGGATGTGTGAAGATGAAGAGGTTGGACTAGGCATTAAAGACTGATCATGAGGCTCATTTGGAGAGCACAACAACTCCATCATTGAAGTTTGTCAAGGCATAGAAGGTGGAGGCAATGAGGGTCCAATCGGAAATGGTGTAGGCATAGTCGAAGGTCCGTGCAAAGCCAGTGGTGGAAAAGAATATCCATGCAAATAAGGTTGAGGGATGGTGGAAGGTGCATGCAATGAAGTAGCAGGAAAAGAATATTGGTACAAATAAGGTTGTGGAAAAGTGGAAGGTGTGTGCACATAAGGTCCAGGCAAAGAAGGTTGAGGCAGAGAAGTTGCGGGCAAAGAGGTTGCAGGCAGAGAAGTTGCAGGCAAAGAAGGAGGAGGCAATAAATGAAGATCCATTGCCAAATAACTGTCACCCTTAAACTTCACATAATGATAAGACTAACCTCAATTTTAAATTTGTATCAACCACCATAATCTCTCCCATACAGTCATCGTATTGAAACTGAAATGAGCCTAGCGATTTCCAATTAGAACGAACACTTGATTCAAATTGCTCAAAAGAAGATTTCATAGTAAGATGGCATGAGAAGGAATCTGTATCGTATGTCACGATGCAAAGAGTTTCTTTATCCGAATCCATCTGTTACATTAAAACAACAAGCAACAAAACATGAATCCATCTTTAAACTACAAATCATGTCAGAACAACCAATTGTACAAGAAGTACAACACATGAAGAACATTCCCAACATAAAAATTCCGATTCCAACAACCTATATCCACCATTCAAATCCAAATTAACTTAAAATCAATCAGATAAACTAGGTCGAACCAGACATTGTTGTTGATATCAGAAGCTTTTCAATCTCAATTTTGAAACCCAATTGTCGTCGTTACGAAAGAAACAATAAAACTCAACATAATTTACAATTGAAAGAATTGTTTTCTTATGAATCAGCTGATTTAGCTCATGCTTAAACTGAATCAAAGATTAGATCTACTGAAACTACAAATCAGAACCTAAAATCATGAATTCGAAAAACTCTAAAATCAACACAAAAAACAATTTTAAAGTAAGTCACCTGTTATGGATATCAAATAGGAAAATGATTTGTTGTTGATATGGACTTCAATTACTCTGAAATCAAACAATCTTCAATTTCAGATCTGACGCCAAATTTTTTTGCTGCTCCTTCTTCCTCGACGCGGTTTGTTTTTTGTTTCTGTTTTTTCAAATCTCAATCCAAAACGTACTTATATGAAAGGTTAAAGGGCATTCTGGTAAACCTTACATAATTTGATGACTAGGCTGTTGGATCATTTGACCACAGATGTCCTTATAAACTGTGTAAGTGTGAATTGGGTACTTACAAATATTTCACAATTTTGGACGTCTTGTACATCAAAAAACAGACAAAATTGGTTCGGACCAATTTTGTGAATTAAAATTTAGAAAATAGAAAATACCTACTTGCATAGCAGGGATGACATAGTTGAAGCAGAAAACCGATATAATTTTGGGGATGGTGAATATATTTTGTGTGAATTCTACTCCATTCTGTGGGCCAAAACTATTTGCCAACTCCTTAGGATCCTAGTAACGCTATGATTAACATGTACAATAAAATCAGACATACATGTTCAATGGTTGGTGATCACAACCAGTAATCACCAATTCCAATGTGTTATTATCTCTTGCAACAAAACAGAAAATAACCAACCATATATACATGCAACAAGGAAACAGAAGATACAAACCATGCATCCAGAAGACATGCATCAACCTCGTGGCATGCACGTATTGTTTAAACCCATTGTTTCGATAGCCCCAATGTTATCTCCATCATTGTTAAAGCCCATTCTCTCTTTTTCCTAAGCTCCAAACTCCAAGTTTAAGATCTCTTTGTAGTTCGTACTCGCTTAAAGGACATGACCAAAGTGGAGAACGGTAGGTTTGAAAATCAGGTAAGAAATTTGTTGGCTCATTCATAATTCAGAGCACCCACCATTTTTAAAAAGCCAATTCCAATCACATTAGTATATATATATAATGCATCCTTTTTAAAGCCTAGCTAGTTATTATTTACTTCTCTAGTTCTCCAGCTGATCAAAAGTTCAAATTGCAAGTGTGTACATTTTCTTATCTAGCTACTTTTACTCTTTGGATAATTTTCTATATTTAAAGTCTGTGTGCATGCATTTTGGTTATTTTGCAGTGTTAGAAAGCAATAAGCGCGGCAATTAGTGATGTTAAGATCAATGGTGAGGTTGGTGTCTTTACTAGTGAATGAACCAGTGACATCTATCACGACTATACTTTATCACAGTGGGCAGTTACCAAGGAGCTTGAATTTGGAAAGAATGGTACGAAGCAATTTGCTTGATGATCTTCAATGCAACTATTTTTTCCATATCCTCATTGGTATTTTGAGATGCGTCTGGTAGTTAACTTGTGTAAACCAGCTAGCTATTGACAGAAAGAGATAGACAACCCATCTTTTACGGCTAGTTTTTTTTTGTGTTTTCACGGCCAGTACTGAGATCAGTAGCTGTAATATTGAACTTCATTAAGTCGTGTTTTCGCTGACATACCCACGGTCTAAATGTGTGCCTGGGAGTAACCTTACCCACACAACTGCTGAAGCATAGGGTCCGAGTCGGTGATCTCGTCATACTACTCTTTCCTTCTTGTTCTAATTTGCAACATGGTTACACTTTTGCTCTTTCTCAAAATCAAGGTAAATCGTAAGAAGATTAAAAAGAAGAAAAAATCCGAACAACTTCGGGGAAGTAGAAAGGTGAATGCTAGGAATTGGGATTGTAAGGCACCATAATATGGTACAATTCGATTTACAAATGAGATACATGCTTTGCAAGTTGCAACCTTTCATTCATTTTGTTAAATGGCAACGGAGACCCATATGTACATGGTGTAATTGGGCCTTAAGTAAAAAGGCCCACAAGTCTTTAATTCCCGCATGAATTTTTACATCATATATCCTACGAATCCCATCATGGTTTGATATGGCAATCCACATTTTGGTAATGTGATTAGAGCGAGTACTATGGTGGTCGAAATCTAGGTGTTTTGCATAGAATGTGGAAGGAAAAAACCCAACCAAAACGCAAGTACTATGGTTGAGGGGCGGCCATCAAAAGGCCGCCACTTTTCTGGGGTCGGCCACTGAGTGTGCCCCACAGTCAAGGATTGACCTTGACTAGGCCTCCCTATAATCATTCTTTTACTTTTGCAAATATACTCACACCCAAGTTTTTTCACCCAAAATTTGATTTTCAAGTTGTTTCACTCAATCATACTTTCATTAAAAAAATTGAGATACATCGTGCTGATAAAATAAAATCTAAATTACATTGTGCTGATAAAATAAAATCTAAATTACATGTTATAGATAAAACATAACTAAAACATAACGGGTTACATGAACACATTTGCTTAGTCTATTTTATTGTGCCTGAGGAACAACTCTAAGAATCATTTGCCAGATAAATGATGTTGATTCATTTTTACCAACCGCACCATCTATAGCTATACATATATAAGCATTTATAAGAGCAACATCTTCTTCGGTAGTATAATTGAGAACCATATTCATGCAAAATGAAATACTTTGAGTGAGAGTTAAAGTGAAAAATCAATGAAAATGGTATTGATTGGGACGAATTTTGAGTTGGGAAGAGTGGGTTGGTTTTATAGTGAAAATACCTAACGGATCTATTTTTACTGTAGCAAATTCGACCGTTGGAGTAGATTTTATCATTGAGAATGAGTGGTTTAGATGGGGTGTAAAGAGGGTGTGAGTTAAAGAAAAGTCAAACAAAAATAAAAATCGAGGGGCGGCCATTCAGTGAACACCTACTTTTGGGCGTACACTCAAGGCCGCTGGCGTTCACTGAAAGGTCACAGGGTGCGGTCACTGATTGTTCGCCCAGTAAAAACGACATAAAACTTGCAACACATCTAAACCAAGTTTTAAGTTGTCTCATAGCTTTTACATAGATTGTAGGTCTTTTTACACACTATTCATGCAAAAAATGCACCATAGTACTTGCTCTTAGTGGAATATTGTTACAAAAAAGGTAATGTCAAGAAGCAGTGGAACTTGTTGAAGTTTAGTGCAGCCGTAGCTGTATGTTATTTCAAAGAGCCAAAGTAAAGGGTATAAAGATGGAGTTCAAAATATTGATTTTTTATATAGAATTATTACAATGTCTAGAAAAATTATATGACCAAATTCGATATTAATTAAGAAGCTATCGAGGAGCTGCGAGATTCATGTCATTGACAAAAGGATAGACAAATACCTACAAAACCAGAGGTTTTTTTGCTCTGGAGATCGTAATCCTTTGAGTTAACTCAGTTTCCACCTAGTTCATGTTCAACCTCCTAAACCCTAACCTCCATCTTCTCATAATCCATCCATTAATCACTCAATCTCTTCCTTGTTCCCGCAACAAGAAGATTATTTGGTGGTCTAACTTTAGGAACCTGAACATCATCATATCCTAGTCTTCTAACCTATTGTTGAGAATAGTCCCACAACGCCTGATACCCTGGATATGTGAAGTATATAAGTCCTGGGCAACCCTAACCTTGTAAGCCGGTTTTCAAGGTTAGTTAGGCCCATGGATTTCTACATTTATACTAGCATCTACTAGGATTTATCTTTTTAGCTTGCACAAGCACTATCTATTAGTCTAGGCTTGTATATTCTCATATTCCCTTCATAGTTCTTGCATGGATAAATTGCTACACTTGTTCACTTGCTTCTTCCCAATGTTCCATTTACTATCACTCCTCAAATCCTTTATCCTTTTTTTTATCGAACAAAATCTTGCACTACTCTAACACGATTTCTTTTGCAAGTTTCCAAGATGGAAGTAATCATTGCTCTTATTTTCTTAGCTTCGATGGTTACGATGTGGGATATTCGATTTGTTTAACCTTTATTTATTCTCCCACTCACATCTCATCCACATTATCTACCCCTTTCCACTCTACACTTTCTTCTGATCCAAAGCAGCTTCAATACATTTTCTTAGATTCTTCTCTTTGGGCTTCTCTCAATCCATATCAATCTGATTTTGTACCTTTCCACAGTTTACCTTTTCATTTTTCTTCAATGAGTACTTCATCACCTGAAGTACCATAAATATCGGTTAAGGTACTGGGTATTGATGCTGCATGTACTGCAGTTAGAAACCGACTTAGGTCTTTCTGGTTACCCATTCCAATTGCTAGAATATAATATGGTGGTACATAAGGAGTTCTTAAGGTCACCTTCAACAACATGCAGGACAAGAACACCTTTTTAATGGCTTCAACTTGGACACTTGGTGAGTATAATGTTTTAGTTGAAGATTGGCAGCTCTTTGCTACCCATCCTGCTCTTCACTAAAGCAAACTTTTTCTTCAGGTATATAACTTACCACCCACTTCTCGTTGTGTTCAACCTTTGTCTTTCATTCTTAGGAAAGTTGGAAAGGTCCTGTATATGGATTTATCTCAACCTATAACTAGAATTTTGATTACAATCAACCTAAAATATCCTCTTTGGTCGGGTCACTATACCATCTATAGAGGTGTTAAGGTGTGGGTTCAGTATGTTTATGAAAACTTACACTAGTTTTGTACTACTTTTGGAATGGTTGGTCACACTTCTAGGTTATGTTCTAAAACCATCGAGTTTTATTTGTGCCAGTTTAGAGTTTTGCATCCTGACTTTCCTTGGGAGAAACTTGATAAGTATCTCAAAGGTCAGCTGATTGAGAATATGCATGGTTACCAACAACCCATTCAGCCTAATTCATATAGGGTTATTCGTATCCAAGATCTCCAGAGAGTTTGTCGCGCTGTGGCTTCTGCAGCTTCTCTTACACCGGCTTATTCAGTTCCTCCTGTCTCCGATCCTCAAATCGTTAACCTATCTGAGTCATCCCCTTCTGAACCGGTTGTTGAACAGTCAGAATTACTTCATCATGACCTCCCCAACGTGTCTGCTTCCGACAGAGTCCATCCAGAATCGAAATCCTCTGACTCTGTTGTTCCTGACAATTTTGGTATCTCTGACACCGTTACTGACACACTGGCACGTGTCACAATTCTAGAAGAATCGACAAACAATACATGTTTGGATAGAGAACGGTCGGGTTCGGGTACGTGTAATGCAACTGTAACAGAACCAGATCCCAACCCCGGATTCACGTGAACAACCTGACCAGTATCATCAGCTTCTCTTGGGTACCCTGTTCATAACACCAAAGGAAAATCTAAGGCCCAGGATCCAAATAGCCCACCTGGCTCGACTGCTGAACAAGATATCATTCAAGGGGTGCTTATCCTCTATCTAATTATCTGAATCTCTCTTATGTTGTGGATGTTGCTGATTATATTTCAGCAGCACAAAGGTTTTGTTCGTCTAGACATATCAATGGTGAACATACTTCATTATGTTGTTGTGCACCATAGACACAGTTCACATCCCTTTGTTCCTTACACCAGGCGACGTGTGCATTCTATTGAGGATCTCCCTAGTTCAACTCCATATTTTGCTGCACAACCACCTGCAGCAAAGGTAAGGAAGGTTCGTACAATGACCGAGATGTTAACTAACTCTGAAGTTCCCCGTTCTCGTAACTTGTGCCCTGTTATGGAGATTCCTACTCTGCGTACGAGGAAGGGTCATGAACGTGATATGGAGCAACAAAGGCAGTGGTTCAATTTTTCTGAATACATTGAGACACTTCCAGGAGCTCCACAGTTTAAATGACGCGTTGCAGAACCGATTACTGATACAGTACCCAGCACCTACAACTTTCCGATCATGACGACTGATGCTCCAACTACTTCTGTGGATGTGGGTGTGCCTAAATGTGTTGAAGTACCAGTTTCTCCAGCTTGGAAGTTCAGCATTGAAGAAGTGGAAGTGGCGGAAGCTTTAGCTCATGACTTGTGAGTGCCTCCGGAGGGGCACTCGCCTCAACAATGAAGGTTACAATTATCCATCTTCATTTGGACCGGCAGGCTGTGAAGATGGCAGGGAATACTTCTGTTGGATGGATGGTTTATCAAAGAAATGTTGTGTTGGTTGATGTACATACAGTTTCTGCTTGTTGGTGGTTTAGATGTTTTTTGGCTCGTGTTCCTTTTGTCTGCTTCGTACAGCGTGTCCTGCAAAATGTTCAGAGTTGTGGAAGAATGGATTTGAGTTCAAGCTACACTTTAAAGATGGATGTGTTGCACCTCTCCTCTTACCTTTGTTTTACAAAGGTGCGCACAGACTACTTCTTTTGGTCTGTGAGGTGTTGTCCTTAGACCTTTCCTTTGGGAGGTCAACTGATCATCCTACTTTGGCAATGTTGCTTTTGGTGTGGTGGCCGATACAGTTATGTTGGTGGCTCAAAATTTTGCTTTGCTCTTTGAAGGTCTTCCACTATTCCTTTTTTACGAATATACTCTTGGGACCGGTTGCGTCTCTTGGAAGTGTTCTATCATGGGTATATTGTACCTTTTCTTGTTGTTTTTGGGATCTTTATGTACCTCTCATGTAGCACTTTAAGTCTTTAACTTATATATAAATAAATGCAGCCCTTTAGTTTAAAAAAAAATAAATGTCTTTGACAACAATCAATCCAAGCTTCGGTAATACTCCCATAGGCTAAAATGAAAAAGGAACTAGCTCAATTAATATGGGACAAAGGGAGTATTAAGATTGATCTGGTATATGATGAGTTCAACCAATGGATTGAAAATCCTTTTTTTTTAAGAAGAAGAAGATGAAGTTCACCTAGTCAAGTACCTCAACGCAAATAAGGTGTCACGACTTGCCCGGACTCTCTCGCAATGAAAGATTTCAAGCCTTTGATCATGATTAAGGCACAACTAGGCTCCCCCACTCGTCTGAGAAGATGAAGCAAGCAAGACCAGTTTTATGTTGATCCAACCGCCATTCGCGCTATGAAAAGAACTTTATAGTTGAAGATTGTGATGTTGTCTTGTGTCTGATTCACTTTGTTCTTTTGTTAACGGGATACAAATTATGCATGGAATTTCGGTTTCTAATGAATGCATTGATAGCAAGTTGCATAAACAAGTTTTCAGGTATCTTATGCAATACAGATACGAAAAAAGAATGTTACTCCCTTCGTCCCTGATTAATTGAGCTAGTTGAAGATTGCACAATTCTTACGGTAAGGAAATTTTTATTGTTTATCCCAATTATACCCTTGTAGATAACATAATATTAAAATTTAGAAATGACATCTCTCTCAAATTATGGCATTTATATTTGTAAACTTTATATCGTTGAAAATCATTTTAAAACACCTAACGAGTATAAACATGACTATGAAATTATAAATATTTATTATAATAAAATTTCATAACGATAATCAATTAAAAAGATAAGATTAGAAACATGACCTATATAATTGAACTAGCTCAATTAATGTGGGACAAATTTAAAATTGAACTAGCTCAATTAATCTGGGACGGAGAGAGTATAAGGTAAGTTCATATTCTGGCTAAAGATAGATTAGAATCAAACATATAAGTTGTGTGGTATCTGGCTCTTATGGTATCAGAGATTCTTCTGATATTTTTCCTCCAAAGGGAGTGCGGTTATCATTTTTTGATTCTTATATCTTTGGCAAAGAGAACTTTCAGGTATTTAAGTTGTTGGGGGTGTTATTTATTAATTTCAAGCCTTTGATCTTGACTGAGACAGAACAATCTCCCACTCCCCTGAGCAGACTTAGCCAGCTAGGCCGGTCATTGTGTTGATCCAACTGCCATCTCCAATAATAGAATCAAATCCCAATTCTATCTACATAGGAGAAAATTGGTGATCTAACCCTCCACAGTGGGAATCGATCCCCCTACCTTTTGCTCGTACTACGAACGGAAGTTGATGGTTGAAGGATGTGATGATGTCTTTGCAGGTGACTTAATGGGTATTTTTTCCAACGGAAAAAAAAATTCAGACAAAGTTTTGGCTGCTATTGTGTCAAAATCTTACCGGTACATTACGCAAAATAAATATGGAAAAAGTACTCTATAAGGTAAGTTGAAATACTCTCTTTTATATTTTGGCTAAAGATTAATTTGAACTAAAAGTATTTAAGTTAGGTTAGATGGTGTGCAATGTGAAGCTCTGATATTATCTATGATGATTATAGCCCTCCTAATTGTATCCTCCAGAGGGATTCGACGGGGCTTATAGCCTCTTTTGTTCTGCAAAATATAATGCATTCTTCTATCAAAGATACACCTTGGTCATATAAGGGGCAATTGAAAGATAATTAGGTATTCAAGATGCCTAAGATGGGGACAATAATTGCACATCCACGGTTTGTCTATAATACTTTTGTTTTATTATGTGTGTAAACTAAGATGAATATACCTCATGTATTTTAATAGTTTTTTAGATTTTAACAAGATTGAAGTTGAACCTGGATGAAATCTTCTTGAGCAGTAATTGCACAGATGATAGTATATGGACTTTATTAAATTTCAAGGTTACCTATGTAATATGTAGGATTTCCGACTGGTGCTTTACATATTATATAAGATCAATAATGTCTCATAAATTTTCTTTTGGCATGATGCTTGGGTTAATCGGGTTTCCTTAATTAATATGCATTACCTACTAATCTCTTACAGAGCTAAGGGACTAAATGATTGTGACAGAAATAAGTAATTGTTTCAGCTGGGAGGCATGGAAAGAACGAGATGCGAGATATTATGGTGCTAGACACAAATATGTAGACGCACTAGGGCTATTGATTAAGCCTTACTAACGAAATCGAATTCAAGGATTGTAATCCCTTAGTCCCACCAAGAAGTCATAATCTGAAAATTTTGCTGATGCTAGGAAGAAATAAAGCAAAAATCCTTTAATGTATTTGAATGAGAATCAACCATCACTAGTTATAAGGGATTTGCATCCATCGGAGATTCATGTTCAACTCTAACAGACATTTCTAATAAATACCCATGGTGCTAATGGAAATAGTCATGTGTGTTCAAATCCAAACTGAAATTTGAGTTAGGTTTACAAAAGACATGTTTTGTTCTTCCCGTCGTACAGGCAAACCGAATGCAAAAACCATTTGATTTTGTCTTAGTTATCGAAAATAATAAATTCTATAAACAATTATTTTTATTTATGATTTTTTTTAATTATTTTTGATTCTAGTTAAAATAATTAGTTTTTATAATTACCAAACACATACAATATTATGAGTTGATAATTCACGACAATAATGGTTACCAAACATCCCTTAGACACGTTCTTATGTTAATTTTCCTCTACCTCTGATATTTCTGAGGATGAACTTCACTTATCTGTAAATTGTGGATTTGCTGAAGCAATATGGTTTGCTTTCTCTCTGTCACTTCTATATGATTACAATCATAGTAATGATGTTAAAAATTAGGTCTACTACTGGCTAAATTATGATATGCTTAGTGAAAAGTCTGATAATATTGCTTATATTATTTCTATTTAGAATTACAGAAACAAAGTAGCTTATAAAGGTCTAAAACCAAACCCAACTGAATCAATTAGGAAAATTATGCTTCACTATAGAGAAATCCCCGGAGATAAAAAAAGTCAGAAATGATTCTTTAAATCATGATAACAGGGCTTTTAATTGGATGATTATATTTGATGCAACTCTTAAAAGTACAGATTACAAAATGGGTTATGATATGTTCTTAATTGAAAACGCATGTTGCAAATGCAGGGTCAGGATAGGAATGCTGCCTATTACGTGCGTAAGCTAAAGCCTGCATGGATGCTGTGAAATGGATCGATAAGCTAAACCTTAGTTCAGTTTGCTTACAAAGTGATTGCAAAAACCTGGTTTAAGTGGCGAATGGAGTCACTACTCTATCTTCAAATTTCCCATGGAAGGCACTAGCATATTAAGTTGTGTTGTAGTTTGTTTAATTCCAGTCAGTGTGTTTCCCTTCAGTACAAACATAAATCGTTTCAGTTTGAAGTGGATAAATTGGTTGAAGATGCAAGAGTCAAGGGTGTTAGGTTTTTCTCTTTATTTGTTTCTCTGATTGATTTTATCTGAACTATCTACACTCCTGTCATGTTGTTTTGGTTTAACATAAGTTCATTTTTCTCAAAAAGAATGAGAAATAATTAAAGTTATAATGATAAATAGACCGATAGAAAAACTCTCCTAAAACATTCAAGACACAATTATACTGTTTCTCTGCAAATTCTGGTGGTAGAGCCCATATTCTCCAAATCATGTGAGAATCTGGATTCCGGGAGAGTGAGTTTTTTTGCTTTCGGCACCACAGAATCTGAGCAGGTGCGCCGTCCGTCACATCATAGTGGATCCCACTATCACTGAAGCATGGAAGCCATTAGACGACACCCAGATGATTGTGTAGTTACACACACAGTCACTCTTGTTCTGGATTCCACACTATCGGGTGGAGCTGTTGGGTTCTAACATGCAAAAGAAAATTCTTCTACCTTTTGCGCCACATAAATCAATTTGGTCCAAATCCAATGAATAAATGAGTAGATGACAATCAGACATGCACATATTATTACCTTGACTAGGTCACGCACCATGGCATATACATGTGAGTATCTGATGCGTTGGCCCCACTCCATTGTCCTAGTCCAAGTAACAACTAACATCCATTCTAACTAAGATTAGCTAATTAGAAAGTTAATTTCCATAAATGAGAAAACATCAGAATCAGATTTAATAAAGTTTCTTAAGTGAACGAAACTTTATTTTGAATTTATTTTTTGGTCCCACGACGCACGAGCATACTTAAACTAGTAGGGGAGGCCATTGGATGAGACACTCCAATGGTGGTGATGGTTTTTGAGGTTTTCAATTCTAAAGGTAAAAAATGAATTTCCCTCCAAAAACCATCAACACCGTTGGATTGTCTCATCCAATGGTCCTCCTCCTGCTAGTTCAAGTATGC
>JAJJMA010147656.1:13969-24180 GCA_023529015.1 Papaver nudicaule
TTTATTTTCGTATTCTCACGTTATGCACCAATTATATGCCATCGTAGATTGGCTTTGCACATTCTGTTTTTTTTTTTTTTTTTTTTTTTTTTTTATGGAAATCACATTTCAATTCATTCAAACCAAAATAGTGATTACATGGTCGCTAAGAATATCAAAAACACCAAAATACAAAATAATCAAAACCCAATACAAATGGCGATATCAATTGCAAGTAAATCGCGAAGAGAAAGAGCGATGAACCGCAAAGATAACCAATTTTTGTAGAAGTGGTATTGATGAGTGATGGTGAAAACCGGAATCAACTCCGACCATTTAAGTTGATTGTCTTCTCTTCTCTAAGAGATGCTCCGATGAAGGAGAGTTTCGTGATCCTTATGAGATAGTAAAATTATTGGATGTTGAAATTTGAAATCTCATCACATCAACAAGAAAACACTGTAAAAAAAGGGCAAACAAATAATTTGAATTCTCTAGATATATGTATGTTACTCTAGTTGGCATCAAAATTTATGTACCCCCACATCTTGATCATTAACTAAAATTTTGGATCGTGGGCTCTCTGGATTGTCATCGTGACATCAGCATGAAGTTCTTGAAAAAAAGTTTGAATCTTGCCATCTCCCTCTTCAATCTTCAAACCTTGCAACTCAATCTCACCTATCTCAATTTTATTATCAGTACTCATATTTGCAGCTACATTAACTCTAGCCACTACATCCCCAAGATAGACGTCTTGAATACAAATCATTATAACAAACATTCAATCCAAAACAATAGAAGGAAAATCAGTACTACTCACAAGCAAAAGGAAAATATATTAAAGTCGTCCGTTTTACATATCAATAACCATAATACCACTTACATTCATCACAACCTTTGTTGTGAAAGAACTGCTACACACTGTCTAAACAACCAGTGTAATAACTGCTGCAATCACAACCAGAAAAGTAACAACATCCACTACATCAACACCACCAACAACACAACAAGAAAACCAACAAAGGAAACTGCCAAGTCTAAGGAAAACATAAACAAGGCTGAAGGTACCATCAGAGAATTTCCTACAAGGGGTTCTGCTGAGATTTTTGCTGCCAAAATGGATCTATTTGTTAAAGATATCGCTGATGCTATTGAAAGCAATCTTCACAAAAATCTTCAGAAACGGGAAAAAGAAGGAACTTTTTCTCCGATGAACCTTACCAGATGTCAGATTAGTCTTCTCTTCCACCGGATTCATCATCAAAGTCATCAATCTCATCGTAGTACTCTTCATCATCAGGATTACCACCGTCGCTATCAGAACTTGCAGGACCATAATCAATCATTTCTTCATCCTCTTCTATCCCCTCCTCAGAATCCTTGTCAGAATCTTCTGAATCATCAGCAAGTATTCCTGGTTTCCTCTCCCTGGTAACAATTCTTTCATGGTGCGAGAAAATTTCCTTGGAAACTGGGCTTTCTCCCTCCAATAGAGGTGAAAAGGGCCTCCTTCTGATTATGTTCTCTTATCTGTTGAACCTCTTCATCCTCTGACTCAGAGTCTTCTGCTTCTTGGAGACCTGGTTGCTGATCATCCGTGTCGCTGCCAGATTCAGTCTCGCTTCCCCTGCATCTCCCCTCGACCCCAAACTCATCAGCACTATCATTGTCACCCATACTCTGATTCTGCCCCCTCATCCTGGCTATGTAAGCTTGTCTCCTTTGGCACCAGTCTTCAAACTCTGATGCATGTTCCCTCATTCTCCCAACAAGTTCCTCTCTGGCACGACGGATATGTAGCTCAATCTTCAAAGACTCAACTAGAACTCCTAATTCCTCAATAACCTCATTGCCAAGTCCTTTGCCTCTCTATATTCATCACTCCTACCCACTACATTTGCCATGTTTTCCTAAATGCTCTCTTAAAATTTTATTTTCCTCTTCTGGAGATAATTACAGTCAGTTATCTTCTAATTCCTTTTATAATAGCCAAAATTGGTATATTTATGGCTATTTAATCGGGGCAGTTACATATCTCATTAAGTTTCTGGAGAAATCTTTCCATCTCCAGATGCAACCATTCACCATAATTCATTACTCCCCCATTTCCCATAATCAAAATCATCATGTCCCCTCGACTTTCACAACCTCTCTATCTAATCTCTTCAGCTTTTCTAATCTTTACATTATTGTCATTAAGAAGGTAAGTGGAAGGCCATCATTGTTATGCGACACACAATACCATATAATTGTGATTTCTGTGTCTTTTTAAGGTCAAGGTGGCATGCTCATGGTTAGAGGCTATTTTTGCAGGCAAGGGAGTTGCAAAAAATCATGGTTCATTGTTTCTATCCTCCATGTCTTTTCATTCATATTAAATCCTGGCCCACAGAGAAATTATGTAAACCTGAAAAAAGCCTCTTTTATAAGTTACCATCCTTCTTTACCACACTCGACTCACCAGGAAAAAAATCACAACAATTCACCCGCCACAAATCATAACCCTCCTACATTAATGGTCTTTATTGGTATCGAATCTAACATTGAGTTGCCAAGACAGGCCAAATGCATTCAATGTTTACCAAACATTCACCTTCATTATACCAGGCTATACAAAATGTATGGAAAGCGTGCTGTTGCCTGGCATTTAATGCACAAAAGCCCCAACACCCAAATACCTTACTCCACACGAGTGCATCTCGTGCCAGCTGCGATGCAAATGTTTCTCGTGACTTCCCTTACATCAATGCTCTGTGCCATTCATACGTTAAAAAAACAAATCAATCCTGTAATCAGTTGTCTGGGCATAAGGGAGTTGCCTCTTTTAAGGTTACCTTTAATTCAAATTGTTTGACCATCAACATCACTACAAATGACAAACAAGCTATTGTCACCATCATAGTACACATTCTTCTATTTTCTATTGTGCCTAATGACGGGCATATACCCACACAAATCTGTTACCTAATCTCTTATACTTGGATTACATATCACCCAATCAAGTACTTATCAAAAATATCATACCTCAATCTATATTTTCTAATGAGTTCTTCTGCTCAAACAATAATCCATCTTCTTCTACCTCCACCGAAGAAATTCAACAACTTTCTTCTCAAATGGCGTTCAAACTTATTCTCCCAAAATCATTGCCAACATCCCTAGTTCAACCTATGCTCATTGATAAAACTGTTGTTCTGGATGAAGAAGACTCAAATCGGAAATGGTGTATGGTTGGTCAAGTTTGCAGTGAAAAACTAGTCCCCGCAGCTCAAGTTAGAAGTTACATCAACTCTCAGTGGCCTCTAACTAAAATTCCAACAGTTACAAGCTTCAATGGTCTACGTAATAAGATTCTGATCAGGTTTCTAGCTTACACTGATTTCTAGAATGTGAATGCTAATAGACCTTGGTTTACTTGTGGATATATGTGTATTCTTCGCAACGTTCCTGTAACAAGCTGGCCGACTAATTACCCTGTTGATTTCGATGAATGTGGTTTCTCATATGTAATATCCCAAAGGAATGTACTGAGTTTGAGGATCTTCAAACCCTAACTCATAGCATGGGTCACCTTCTCAAACGTCTTCCCCCATATGGTAATCATCCTCTAAAGAAAAATGTCAAGATTTGTATGACTATCTCTGTCAAGAAACCAATACCAACTGGTATTCCTCTTCTCACCAAAGAAAGATCTCAACCATTTCTCATAGAAGCTAGATGTATGGCAGTTCCAAGATACTTCTGTCCTTCTTGCAGGATTATATTTCATCGTGAAGAAACTTGTACGAAAAGAAAAACGAATTGGGAAATCTCTACAGGTAACTCAAGTCAATCTTCAAGTCAACAGTTGTCTAAAGATCCAAAGGACGTATTTATTCCAGATGCAATCCAATCTCCACCTGTTACTGTTAGCTCCCTGACTAGCAAAGTCACCAAGATTATCGGTTCTGGAGATCCAGAAATTATTATGACCGAAGCTGTCCCAAGTACTTCTCTCCAAGTACAAGACAAAGGGAAGAGTGTTATGGTTCATGTTACTCAAACTAAGAAAGCTCTAAACTGGGATGCTATCAATATGGGTCCTTTCACCAGTAGATCCCCTGCTCTGAAGATTCTTGACAATGTGGTTGTCCAAAATAACTCTACTACGAAGTTAGTTAACGGTCTTCCAACTATCTCCAAACAGAATACGACTACTGGAAATGAAACAACACAAGCTGTGTCATCTCTAACTCCGACTCAAATAGCTGATTCATTGCCTACTTCTGATACGATTACTCGTGGTCCGATTACTCGTCGATTCAAAAGTGTTGCTATCCCGATTCCTCTGCTCACTGATAAAGGCATCCCTATTTATGAAGCTGAACATGAGGCCATCACCCGTCTGAAGAGGAAAGTTAACCCTCGCTCTGATAATAGAAAAAGAAGTCGAGTTGTTCAGAAAGCTTCTATTTCTAATGGCATCCTTAACAACAATGTGGATGTTAGTTCTGAACAGGATTACAATGGTCTTTGCACTCCCATTACCAATCTTGGTACTCTCCCAGGATCTCCAAATAATCAACATTCTTCTTCTCATGCCTATCCCAATTGCCTTTCCAACCAATATGATGATCTCGGTCTTTCGCAATTACCCTTGTCTGCAAATGTGGTTCACAACATCTCTGACCATGAAGTCGGCTCCTTGGACCTGAATGCTACCCAGAATTCTCAGAACAGTGGTGGATCTTCTTCTTCCCAGCCTAATGGTAGTAATGATTCTACCACTCAGGTAAATTAATCAAACCTTCCACCTGATAATATCCCTCTTATTACAACTACTCCTGCTTTAAATGTGAATGGTAATCCTGTCTATAACATCAATGTTATCTGTTGGAATGCTAGAGGTTTTAATAAGAAGTCTGCTTCTAAGGAGCTAAGCATTCTTCTTAGAAATGTTAATCCTGATATAGTCTTTATTAGTGAGACTAAGATGAAAAATAAAATGGCCATTAGAAAACTGAAGAATTTTGGATTTCCTTGTGCTTTTGAGGTTCCTTGTGTGGGTAGAAGTGGTGGTCTGATTTTGGCTTGGAAGAAAGAACTGAATCTCAATGTTGTGTCTTCTAACTCTAGGGGAATCTATTGTACTACTAGTGACATTATACATAATTGCCTTTCCCATTTGTATTATATATATGGAGAACCTAATCAATCCCTTAGAAATGCTTTTTGGACTTCTCAGCTGTCCAGTTTTCAGTTCCCTCTTGATGAACCTGTTTTTGTTATGGGTGATTTTAATTCTTTGCTAGGACCTGAAGATAAAAATGGTGGAGTCACTCCAGTGGAAAATGAATTTAAAAACCTGAATGATTTTGTGACAAATTTGATTTACATGATCCAGGTACTCAGGGCCTAGATTCACTTGGTCTAATATGCATGATAATGTTGAAGAAATAATTCTTGAAAGACTTGATAGATGCTTCTATAATTCTGCTGTTGTTGCTTTGTGTCCTAAATTCTGTGTTAACAATTTGCCTAGAGATACTTCGGATCATTGCCCTATTTATATTGGCTTTCATTATGATGTTGTTTGTATGCCAAAACTATTTCATTTTATGGCTATGTGGATCCTTGATCCCTCATGTAGAGACATAATAGCTAATGCTTGGTCTATAGAAACATATGGATCTCCTGCTAATAGATTAAGAGCCAAACTTGTAAACACCAAGAAAGGCCCAAAGCATTGGAATAAAATCTCTTTTGGTAACATACAAAATAATATTTCTGAAGCAAGAGCTGACCTTTTTGGCTGCTCAAACTTCTCACCCCAATGATAGTCAGACTATTTACAGCCTTCATGACAGACTTCTCTTTCTTTACAATTTAGAAGAATAGTATTGGAAAGATAAATCTAGAGAGGTTTGGCTGGCTGAAGGGGATACAAATACTCCATATTTCCATAGGATTACCCTCTTCAAAAGAAGGAGAAATGCTATTAGTTGGATAAGAAATGCCTCTGGCGCAATTCTTACTGATAGGAAATATATTGGTAATGCTTTTGAAGAGTATTTTAATACTCTTTATACCTCTAGTCCCCAAACTCACCAAGATGAAGTTCTTCAAGGCCTTCATTCTAAATTCACTGATGCTGATAATAATATGCTAAATATCCCATTATCCCCAGAAGAAATTAAAGATGCTGTCTTTCAAATGGGGGGTAAAAAAACTCCTGGACCTGATGGTTTCACTGGGTTTTTTTATCAAAAGCATTGGGATATTGTGGGTGACACTGTCATTGAAATGACTCAGACCTGTTTTAGAACTGGTAACATTGCCTCCTATCTTAATCACACCAACATAGCTCTCATCCCCAAGATTCTATAGGTTGCTAATGTATCTCAATTTAGACCCATTGGCCTCTGTAACTTTGCCTACAAAGTTTTATCCAAAACTCTGGCTAACAGACTCAAACCCTTGATGGATAAACTCATCTCTCCTAATCAGAGTGCTTTTGTCCCATAGAGAAGTATCTCTGATAATATCTTAATGGCCAATGAATTAATCTACTGTGTTAACCATTTTAAAAGTAAAAAAGGTCTTGTTGCTGTTAAGTTAGACATGTCTAAAGCTTATGATAAGCTGGAATGGTATTTTATTGAAAAGGTTCTTTCAAAACTTGGATTGTGTGATCACTGGATTAAATTAATCTTAAATTGTTTGTCTACTGTCTCTTACTCTATTCTGTTTAATGGAGTCCCCAACGGACTTATTAAACCCAATAGAGGTCTTAGACAAGGTGACCCTTTATCTCCATATCTTTATATTCTGTGTTCTGAGGCCCTTTCTGCCTATATTGATAAAATGTCCAGGGATGGTAGCATTTCTGGTGTCAAAATCCATAAAAATGCCCCTCCTGTCACTCATCTTTTGTTTGCAGATGACAGTTTAGTTTTCTCCGAAGCCAATGCTGAGGAATTTACCCATATGAAAACCTATCTTGATAACTATTGTGCTGCTTCTGGTCAGGAAATAAACTTTGAAAAATCTGGTATTCTTTTTAGTTCTGAAATGAATCTCCAGGATACTAATGTGTTAGCTGACATTCTAGGTATTCATAACAAAGGTTTAGGTGAAAAGTATTTGGGAACTCCCATTGAGTTTCAGAAATCAAAAATTGAAACTCATATGGGTATCCTCAAATCTACTGATGCCAGGATTGACTCTTGGTCTACTAAACTTCTTTCTCAGGTAGCTAAAACTTATTTAGTCAAACATGTAGGCCAAGCCATTCCCCTGTACCAAATGGCTGCTTTCCTTATTCCTAAGGAGTTGTGTAGGAAAATTGATACCCATCTCATGAAGTATTGGTGGGGTGAATCCCAAGACCCAAAAGACAAGAAATTGCATCTTCTTGGGTGGGATAAACTCTGCTCCCCAAAATCTGAGGGAGGCTTGGGATTTAGAAAATCTGAACTAAATAACTTAGCTATGCTAGCTAATGCTTGGAAACTTGTGGAAAATCCTGATTCTCTTCTTAGTACCATGTTTAAGGCTAAATATTTTCCTCACTCTGATTTTCTTAATGATGTGTGTCCCAAGACTTGTTCTTGGACTTGGAGATGTTTATGTAACATTAACGATCTCATCAAGCCTTTTACTTCATGGATTGTTGGGGATGGGAAATTTATAAACCCATGGTGTGATGGATTCCTGATATAGGTGTTGCCCAACCTGAACCACTTGTTCCACCTGATCCCTCCATCAAGGTTGACTATTTTATTAACACCCATTCCAGGAGTTGGAATGTTACCAGACTCGAAACACATTTTAATAATGCTTCTATTCAGAAGATTATTGATATTCCCTTAAGCCAGTTGATCACTCCTGATAGGAGGGCTTGGGATCTTTCAAAGACAGGCAGATTTAGTTCTAAGTCTTCATATTTGGGTCTTAGAGGTCTTAGACCAAGCCCTAATAGTGCTGTTTCGAAGTCTATTTGGAAAATGAAGGTTGCATACAGAATTCAGTTAAATCTCTTTAGAGCAGCTAGAAATGCTTTGAATGTGCGTGTTATGATTAATTCAAGAATGACTATAGCCAATACTTTATGCCCTAGATGTGGTACCTGTGATGAAGATACTATGCATGCTTTTGTGTTATGCCCCTTTGCTTCCCAAGTTTGGTATGCTTCACCTTTGAAAATTATTACTGTTGGTTTTCAAAACTACTCCTTTCTTGATTGGCAATATATTTTCTGGTTGATAGACAAACTATGCTTTCTGGTGAATTCCAAGCTCTCCTAGCTGCTATTGTCTGGTCTCTATGGTCTAGTAGAAACACTTTGATTCATGAAAAAAAGTCTGAAAACATGTTTACTGTTTTAGCTAGAGCTAGATACATGGTCATCGTAAAGAAACCCTCTACAACCCCTGTTAGTCATGTCAATGTCTCTAGTATGGATAGATGGATTCCCCCAGGATTTGGATGGTGCAAAGGTAATACTGATGGTGCTTTCGATCTCATTACTTTGGTTTCTGGTTCAGGTTTTGTAATAAGAAATTCTATCAGACAAGTCTCCTTTTGTGCTGCTCTTCATGTTCAAGCCAGATCCCCTGAAGAAGCTGAAGCTAAGGGTATTCATGCCCTCCTAAAGAAAGCTATGGAATTGAAGATTTCTCATCTGATAGTTGAAAGCGATGCTAAGACCTTGGTTGACCAATTTTCTGCTGGCTGTTTTGATCGTGATCAAATGACTGATGTTATCTTTAAAGACATTCAAGCTTTCTCTACTCATTTAGTTTCCTGTATTTTTGATTTTACTCCTAGAATTTGTAATGGAGTCGCGCACTCCCTAGCTCAGTGGGGCAATAATAACTCTAGCTCCATGTACTGGTCGTGTGCTCCAACCTGGCTCCTGCCGGTTGTTGAAGCCGACTGATTGCCTTTTTCAAGGCCCTTGATTATAAAAAAAAAAAAATGTACCCCTTGATCTTTTTATTCAAAAATCATTGTCTGACCGCAGATGCTATTGTAGTACATTGGTAAAGTTGTTGGGTGATGATACCAGCGATTTTGGATCAAATCGTGTCTTCATCGAGGTGGGGACGATTTCTCTTTATTTTTTTTACCTAGTTACCTGGACTTGTAAGTAGTAGGCTTCGGTCCAACCTTTAATATAACCTTTCATATCAAACAAAAAAAAAATCTAAATATTTCAGTCATACAGTCTTTTAGCCCTTAAGTAAAGGGCGGGTTAGTGTATATCTTCTTTTTACTTATCCGTGGATTTTTGCATGCTGAGCCACAAAAACAAGATATGTTCAGCTGTGCCGTCAACCAAATGCAGACAAACGAGTTTGGCACCGGAATGATGTGATATCCTCGTGTTTTGATAAGATCAATTAACGGATAAGCTCCGTAAATGTCCAAAACAACCTCAGGAGCTTCACACCATGTGTCATCACCAAGACCACGGCACGGCACTGCTAGCACGTCATCTGAAGTTCGCTTGAGTTGAACGTTAGGTTGAATTTAGTTGTTAAAAGTTAAAAGAAAAAGCGGTCCCCTTTTATCTTTCTTTAACGAGAAAGTTTGTTCTTTTTTCATGTCTGACTGGCACTGGAAGTGTTGAGGGGGGCAGCTGGGTGGAGAACGAGGCACTAGGTGGTTACTTGAAAGCAACAGCTAAACAGACCGTTACAACCTATATACAGATTACAGCTACAGCACTCACACTAACGATGTGGCCCTAGTGTGTTTGGGAATTTTTATGAGAATGATACTTGCACCGGATTTCCAAGAAAAATACTTCTACGCGTAAGAGCAAGCCCTATGGTGCTCTAAATACGGGAAAATTTAGAGAATAATTTTGATCTCGCAGTGTTAGAGCATTTTTGATCTAGTATTGCTAGAGCTATCAGATCTACTAATCCAATGGTGATGGTGGTTTTGAATGGAAATTCAGTTTTTACCTTTGGAGTGAAAAACTCTACTGAAAACCTCCACCACTAGATTAGTTGATCCAATGGCTCTAGCAATGTTAGATCAAAAATGCTCTAGCACTGCGAGATCAAAATACTTCTCAGCGGGTTCTAAGTTGCTGCGCCAGTCAATGGTTGACTTGACCGGACGCGGTTACTAAGAAACCGCTTTGAATAAGTTTTAAGACAGAAACGCGCGATTCCCCCCATTCATCTTCTTCCCCTTTTCTCTACACTACACTCCCACACTTACCTCATTTTCCCCCC
>JAJJMA010147735.1:0-11110 GCA_023529015.1 Papaver nudicaule
GAAGTATCATATTTTGAAGTATGTATATCTAGGTCTTGAAGTATGGAATAACAATTAAGATATTTTTTCCCAAATAACATTTTCATTAAACTTGGAACATAAACATACTAATTGAAACTAACACATAGAACTTGGAACATAAACATACTAATTGAAACTAACACTAATAAAACTTGGAACATAAACATACTAATTGAAACTAACACTAATAAAACTTGGAACATAAACATACTAATCAAGGTTGATTACTTCATCATTGTCCGAATCATAAATGGTTTGGACTCCAACTCTCTTTCCCCTTTTCTTCAAAATTCTTCTTTTTCGTTCTTGATAATAATCTTGTTGAGTCGGATCCATGTTAGCAACATCCATATCTATTATAATTGTCTCTTCTTCCTCTTCGGATTGGTAAAAATCCATTGGGTTGCTTTCTTCAAGATTCACAAATGCGGCTTGTTGAAAGTTGTTTTTCTTCTCTTCTTTTCTTGCTAGCATCTTCATGTAATACTCAAGTATTGATTTTTGTTCTTCGTCAATTTCAATACTCTCTTCTTCTTCTTCTACCTTTATAGGTCTTGAAGAACTTGCACCCCTTGAAAAACTTGATCCATTCCTAACGATTCCCGCTTCCCGATCTTTCCTTGCATTTTCTTCTTGTTTAGCCTTTTTCATTCCAATTGGTCTTGCCATCTCCTTGTATTTCCAATAACGTTGTCCATTAGGTAGAATTTCGACACCATCAACTAATTCACCGGGAACATGACCGTTTTGGCTAGGATCACCAATATTTTGCTCATTAGTTAATTCATAATCATATCCGGGGAGAGTTTTTCTTAAAACTTCGTAGCACGCATCAAACTTGAATGGAGCTTTGTTGGCATACATAAATTGATCTCGACCTTCTCGGACCTAAACAAGAAGAGTAGTAGTAAAAACGTTAGTATGCTTTCTAATTAAAAACTATTACCACTAACATTATGGGAAATATTTAATAGCTTACCAAGTCTTCATGTGATGCGCCACTTCTATGTTGACGGTAAATACGGCCAAGAATTCCAACATACTCCACAACTTCTTTTCGAATGTGATTTTGCCATCGATTTTGAATCGAACGGTCATCTCTTTCATTAGGATTTCCTGTACATCTCTTAAAAAATGCAAAAAATTTTCCCCAAAATTGAGATCCACTTTGTGCGGCACCAACGGTTCCATCGCATGATACAAAAATAAAACAATTGGTAATGGCAAGATCTTCCTCAGGAGTGAATTTCCTAAACACCATTTTGATTTGGTGATGAAAAAAATTTGAAAATTTGAAGGGAGAAAGAAAGAATCAATAGAAACAAGATTGATTGGGGTGGATTTGTCAAAGATGGTGAATTTTCTTATATAGAAGAGATCCCAACGGCTATTTTTTTTGAATTTTGAAAAAAAGAGTCGTTGGGGATCTGACGGTCATGAAAAAATAGAAAGATGGATGGTTGGATGTTGAGGTGTAGAGGGGGTGTAAGGAAAAAAAGGTCAAACGGTAATATTTATGGGACGGAAATCCAATTCCCGCATGGCTTCTGGGCGGAAATCGGATTTCCGTAAAAAGTTTTTGGCGGAAATTGGATTTCCGCCCTGCGGGAATTGGATTTCCGCCTCGCTTCGGCTTTGCTATTGCCTGCTACGAACCCGTAGCAGGCAATGGCAAACTCGACCAATTTTGCCATTGAATGGCGAAATTTTGCACCATAGTGGTTGCATTTCGCCATTCAATAGCAAAGTCTCCCCAAATAGAGAACCATAGTGCTTGCTCTGAGAGATTGGCGAAAATTGAGCGAAAGACATTTTTATTCATGCTGCATTCGATAGGGTTATAAACTAGTGGAGATTGCAGCAAGAATTTGGACGAGGTTATATATATAGTATTAATCAAACAATATCGTCGTGTGTATAATGGTGTCATAAAAGTAGTGTTTCAATAAAAGAATATAGTGAATCTGCAGTATTGGTTATCTCTCCTCCGTTGTAGTTGAAAACCATCTTCTGTGGAAAAAAGAAAAGAAAATCGGTGTCAAGTTCCTGTTTAAACCTCATTTCTTAAAAAGAGACGAGACGAGACTGTATAATAGCTCAACAAATGAATTATTATCTTGTTACCTATGTAAGCAGCATTAAAACTATGCTAAAAAAACATGGGAAAGGATTGTAGTATAATGGGGTTTCATTTTTGGAACTGAATCTAACGTAGTTTTTTTTTGCTACGAAAAATTCACCTCTTGATTTTGGTTTCGGATTTTACAAAAAATAAACCAACACACCTTTTTACAATCAGCTTTGAACAATGTTTTATAAATTTAAAACCTTATAACGATTTCAGCTGTCATTCTGGCAGTGTTCTTTATCATCCAAAAAAAAAAGTGTCTTCCTTTACACTTTTAAATTAGACTTCTTTTCTAAATGATGCAGTTACAAACCAACTAAGGCCGGGCATAGTTGCAGTCTTGTAGATGCAAAAAGTCGTCTAACCGAGACATCCAGAAGCTTTTATGCAAAATGGGCATCTGGCCTTTACATGAGGCAAGTTCTCTACTAACCAACACAAAATTTATTGCACACTCTTTATACTAATGTCGGATTGCTAGCCAACCTTGAGTTGTAAACCAGATAACTTCTACTGTGTTTCTTTTGTTTGCCAAATCGTAAAGGCTTTCGTCTAGCATCCAACAATTTTGTTCATTAATTGCTTTCATTTTTGTGTAGAAAATTCTTGGCCATGAATAGCATCCATATCTCTAATAAAAAAGGGTAGGTTTGCGCACAAGCGAAATAGATATATATTGCAATTTTCTTAGAATGAACTCTTAGAAAATGCTTAACTGATGCAAGTTTTAACAAATCGAATTGTGTATATTGCATGTCAGCGTATATAACCATACTTTGTTCATTTGTACCCATGATTAAGTTGTGTACAACAATTCTCTTATGATGTGTATGCTCGTGAATCCTTGTTTATTTATCCGGAAGATTTTGCAATCATATATTTTCTTTGTATCATAATCTTGAACTTCTTATCTAGGAGTATTATTATTTTTCAATCATGTGTATTATTATTTTTCAAATTTCAGAACGTTGTTGAGAGTTGGGATGTTGGAGAAAGTTGAATAGAAGACTTTATAATTGAATTCTTATTTAATGTTGGATGTTGCTCTTTGGAGCCTCTAGTGAAAAAATACCGATTTATCCAAGTATTGCAACAAATTTTCGTAGGGTTAATGGCCTTAGCAAGAAGTTACTGGTGTAGCCCTTTAAATGTCATCTATGTAAATCGCTTTGTTGTAATTTCATATTTTGCTAGAGAGAAACATTTGAAAAATACAAAGACGACATTTGGCAAATGTGGAGCTTACTGCTTGTTTTTGTGTCAAAATCACTAATTATATTATTGTAAATTATAGTTAATTTTTGTACCATGTTTATCTCAACAGATCATAGTATTTCGTTCAACTTATTCATAGATTTGAACGGAACACCAAAGGATGGATGTCTAAGTGTTTTAACCCAGCAGGGAGGTTAATGCTCATCAACACATCTCTAACACCCACGGCTAATCATGTCATGCAAACACAGTTGCTCCCGGATAAGGTACCCAAGTGGATTGATAAAATAACTCGTAACTTTTTTTGGGCCATGATCAAACACAGAGGAAATTGCACACGCTTGGCTGGGACACACTTACAATGTCACGGAATCAAGGGGGATTGGGAATTAGGAAGCAAGGAGCATAATCAGGCGTTACTGATGAAAAGTGCATGACAACTTCACCAACAATCTGACTCCCTCTGGACTGCCTTATGCCACTCTAAATACTTACAAGAATATGACAAACTGCCACCATTGTCGCGGCCACCATCAACAGCAAGTCCACTTTGGAGGGGAATTTCCAAAGTGGCTCCTTTTCTAAGTACTAATGCTTTCTCTATTATAGGTGATTGATATAAAACAAGTATTATTGGCAATTGGATTCCTCACCAACCCATGTCAGAGACTTCGTCTAATTCTCCTTTTCTGCAAACAATGTAGCTTCACTTATTTGCAAGGAATCAAACACTTGGAATTCCAGTCTTGTTCAACAACTGCTACCTCCACAAAAAGAACACCAAGTTCTGGCTCTTCACCTCCCCCAGAGTCCAAGGCAAGATACAATTATTTGGTCTTTTACGGGAACTGGAAATTACTCTGTCAAGACTGGATACACAAAGCTGATGGAAGCACGTACCTCTGTTAGAACCGTTCCTTATTCACTACCGAATTCATGTGCTCCTAAATATGGAGACTGAATTGTCCACAAAAGATCAGGCTTTTCCTTTGGAAAGCCATGAGAGAGGGCCTTCCAACTTCTGATCTCCTGCATTCGCGTGCGATTGTTCCAACTGGTCTCTGTCACCACTGTGGAATTTTACGCGAGACAACTAATCACCTAATTTTTTATGTCAGTTTGCTTCAGAGTTCTGGACATTGGTTTGGGCACATCTTTTGTCTATCCATGGAGATTCAAATCCCACAACTCTTACTAGACCTACAACAGTGGCAACTTTATTACAACTACATCTTCCTCCACATTTTCTCAGCCTTCTCCTCTATACATCATGGCATATTTTGCTTTCCAGAAACGCGACCTTGTATAAGCAACAAACCACAACACCATTGCGGCTTTTTCAGTTGATTCTGGTTATGTTGCATGAGTTTCAATGGGCTAACACCCATATTGCACCATATCTTCCTGACAGTCCTCCTTAACTTCGTACAATCATTAGCATCCGAAACAGCACACATATTTGGGTACATTGGATTCCACCAACTCACCCGTATATCAAAATTAATACAGATGGTGCTTCTAAAGGGACCCCGGGAATCGCTGGATTGGGGATTATAACACGTGATTTTCATGGATCTCTCATTCACGTGATGGCATCCTCCTTAGGCCACACACATCTTTAGTAGCAAAAGCCTGGGGTCTCCTTCTTGCAGCGCGGATGGCTTCACGGTACAACTGGACCAATGTCTGGATTGAAGGTGACTCTCTCTTGCACTTCTCATTATTCTACGTAATGGACCTTCTTCTGCACCATGGTATCGATGGGGTCTCCTCCACGACACAGTGCATCATCTACAACAGATTACACCCTTACACATTTCACATGCTTATTGTGAGGCAAACCGAGCGACAGATGAACTTGCCAATGAAGTTGTACGTCGTCAACAACAGAATCCTCTATAACTGTCTACATTTGTTTGGGATTACGTTATTTCTTCCTTTCTGAGCCAAATTTTGTTTGATGATCGTACTACACGTCTGGTTCATCTTGTTGTACCTGCTACATCTATCACTACTAAATAAATAAAATCTGGCTTTCCCTTCAATTTTTTTTCGTTCATTTTGTCTCACAACCTTTGTCAACCCGAAATAGTTTTGGTAACATTCAACTTCGAGAAACAACTTTTGGTGAGGGACATTTGATACCTATAAATATTCTCAATAAAATTATATTTTTTTTTGATACGAAGAAAGAATTTTATTGATTATAGGATTGTAGAGTGGTTGTCTCTATCAATCAAATTTGCAATCCAAGGTTCAAAGTTACAATAACTTTCCAATAATAGCTTTTCCTTCCTAACATGTTTGCTAACTGCATCAGAAGTATTATTAAGCTCTCTACTAACTGAAATAAATTGCCAAGATTGGAAGGAACACAAGAGTTTTTTAATCTCCGCAACGTGATGTTTATTCTCCCATCTAACTACGGATTCATCTTCGTTAATAGCTTTCACCACGACATCTGCATCCGCTTCAAAGATGATGTTGTCCACTTTGAGATATTGAGCCCATTGAACTGCTTCTTTTGCCGCCATGCATTCTGCCTCTTCCGCATCTAAGGCGCTGTTGATGAAACTCCCTTTGACTCCCTTGCAGCATCCTGCGCAATCACGATACACCAAGCCGGTTGCGGCCGACTTAGAGTCTATGTCAAAACTTGCATCTAGATTGATTTTTAGAAAATCTACAGGAGGTGGAATCCAGTTACCAGACTCTTGTTGTCTAAAATTGGTGTTGGTGTTCTATTGATAAGAAAGGTAGCAGTTTGAAAAGCATCAAACCAAAACTCTTTAGGACAAGAAGCATTAAAACACAGAGTATTACCCATTGGATCACTCGGGTCAAGATCCTGACCTAGAAATTTTTTTTTCAAAATCATTATCAACAACAAATAATTCTAGCTGTACAACAATTTTTAATAACAAAAGCTTAGGATTTGTATAACGATTTTATCAATTTAGGGTTCATCTTGTTTTTCCCAAATTGAAGTTCTTTGAGTTCTTGGTTTCTGGATTAATGGTAATTATCTGAAAAGGGAACTTACAGCAACAACAACAACAATTAAACTAAAGAAGAAGGTGGTAACATCATCAACAACACAAATCATCGTCAATTCCTGAAATTCAAGAACATCAAGCAAATCAAGAACAACCAGAAAAATCAACACAAGAAATGTCGTCTTCCGCTGAATCCTCTGGTAATTTCGTTTTACCGTTTACAAACATTACCAATTTTGTTTCTATTAAACTTGATTTTATTTTGTTTCATTCAAAATAAGTAAATGTAAAAAAGTCTGGCTAATTTTGGGCGTATTCAAAATATTTTGGCCTTATCCTAAAATGCGTGAAAATATTTAAATACCTCAGTCATAACTTCTAATTAAAACCAAAACTCATAATCCTAATTCCATTTGTAAAACAGAGATCGATTTTTCTTCTTCTTCCCTCTTCGTTTTCATTTTCAAAAACATTTCAAATGAGAAATCGACGATTCTTTAAATAAAAAAATCTCATGTTTAATTATATATAACGATACGATGTCTAGATGCAAAGACACGTGAACAAATCCATTTGAATATGATCCAGGAATCGGTGAAGCTGCAACATCGAAAGAAATCACACCAAAATCGTCGAAAACATTGAAGGTCAAACAAACCGAAGTTGTACCTATTCTAAATCAACTCAACTAGAAAAATATGGCGAGAAACAGGTATTTAAACTAACCCGTTATAATTGTAGTTGATTTTCTACACTCTAAAACGGAGATTTTAAACCTAACTTTTCTGAAACGTACCTAAAATCGGTCGATAGTTTACATATATATCCACAAAGATTGTTTTTCGTCTTCATATTCTCCGAAGGAATTGAAACCAGAATCATTCGTTTAGATTAAATTTAGTCATCGATTTTTTTTTTCATTTTTAATCGTTTGATATGTTAGTTACTTAACCACCAATTTTGATTCTCTCTATTTATTCAAACTTGGTTGTTCAAATTATAGGTTATAATCTACATATGTCACTACAATCCCAGATTAAAAACCCTTTGTTTTTGAAAATCTAACTGCTTAATCGTTCAATAGTTAGACTTGTATATGCCATCAATGGGTTTTAGCAGCATATGTTCTACTTTAAAGTCTCTGTAACGGACGTGCAAACTATTAACGGGGTACACCCGTGCAAATAAAACTGAAAATTAGATATCATCGAAACTATTCATATAAGGGAAAAATGACTAATCATCTTGAAATTAGTCAAAACTACTCGGACTTGATAAGTGCGGGAATTATACAAAGACGACGGTAGAGGTATAAAATCTACATAGAGATTAGATACCTCACAAACATCGATTAATCCTAAAGCTATAGGATGTATTCACTGGATCGAGTATGAACAATAAAGGGAATTAAATTAAATGTAAAACTATTATTAAGAACTGGACCTTGTATTTAGTATCAGTGAATTACAGATTCTCTATGGATTTATACTAGCAGGAAATGGGCTCAAGAACCGGAGGACATTAACGCACAATGGCTAACTCGGTCTCTCTCAAAAGTCCACAGGGCTTCTCAAAATTTCATCCCCCACAAATAAATACAAGCTCGTTTATACATAGTGAATTACAAAGTGGGTTACAGCTAATAAAACAAAGTGTGTGATCGGGTATCGACGTTTCTGTCAGTCTTTGTCGAGTGAGTCAGTTCCTTCATCGAAGCCTGGCAGTGCATCGAAGGGTGGTGTCGGTATGATTTGAGTCTCGAGCAATGATTCCGTCTTCGATGATTTTATGATTACATGGTTGAATCATCGATGCAATCTTGATCCTCGGTCTATACTTTCTTTTCAATGATATAATGGGATCGAGGTTTATTTATGATCACGGGTCTGGCAGCTCTTTCCTCGTATGACAAGTATTTATGACCCGACTACCAATTCTGCTTCGATATTTCCTTCGTTGATCAAAGACTATCTCTTTTATACGTGTATGGTTTTGATTATATGATTTAGACAACTCAGTGTTGTACGACGGTTCTTCAATTTATTTCCATACTTCGTACAAAGGTCGTGTTATTTTTCTTCTTTCTTTAGATGTTAACACGTAGCTCGATGGATTTATACCCCACTACGCCACAGGGGCCTGTTTGTAACGGATATAGACGTTGCGCCGAATTAAAGCAACGTCTATTAGCGTTGCAAAAACGGCGTTACAAATTTTTGGCAATGTCTATTAACGTTGCTTTAATTATTTAAAGCAACGGAAGTTACGCTGCTTCTTCCATTGCTCTTTTTTATTTAAAGCAACGTTAGTGACGTTGCTCATTTTATTTAAAGCAATGTTTTTTATAAATGAAGCAACGTAAGTGACGTCACCACTTCCGTTGCACTTTTTGTTATAAGCAACGTAAGTGACGTCACCACACGTCACCACTTCCGTTGCACTTTTATTTAGAGCAACGTTTTAGATAAATGAAGCAACGCCTATAAACGTTGCAGATTTTTTAATTAAAATAAAAAAAAATAAAATTACAAAATAAATAAATTCTGTATTTAAATTAAAAAACTGTATTGCAATATCTGTACAAAAATACGTATTAATTTCTATATTTGAACTACAAATACGCTTAAAAAAAATACCTTTACTTACAAACATATACAAACAAAATGTTTACTTTTCTGCTATTCAAAGATTTTCAGGTTCTCAAATTGTTAACAAGCATTCGTAAACAAACCTCTGCTGCATCTTCCCCACAAGCAGCAGTCTTAGCAGCATTTTCCATTCTCTGAGCCTCATCTGCGGAACATATAATGAGCATATTTAGCTACTAGGGCTTATAATTGAAAGGCAAAAATGACACAAAAAAAAAACCCAACAGAACAAATTATGAATACAAGGACAAAATGGAATAGAAGACAAAGATAACAACACGTCAAAACGACAAGTGGTTGTACTTACATTGTTGAAATACTTGAGGATTTGGCCATAAATCCTCTTTGATAACTTCAGCCATTATGTAGTAAATGGAACTGATCGCATACCCTGCACAAGTGTAAACATTCTTCAGCTCGACTTGGTTTCAAAGACCTGCAATGAAGAGAGAAAAAAACAAACTTACTCAGCAATACAACTATATTTGTTGCCTGGGGAGTGACGTAAACTCATAATCACGGATTAATCCTACGCGAACCAGGATTTCACAAAGCTCAGACATTCAAATGAGATGGAGTATCAAATCACTATCAAATCACTCAAACTATACCGTGCAGATTAGCTACACTAAACCAGTGTAAACACCAGATGAATTGTAATGGGGCAAGAACATTCAACCACTCAAGAGGTGTTCAAGTAGAATAATCATTAGTGAAAACACCCAAGATACTGTATGGTATTTAGGAGTGAAATATGATACTCCCTTGGAACCCTTTAGGTTATACTAAGCACAGACTCAAAGATCTCGTTGAAAAAAAACAAAAATTGAGACACGACAGTTAAACAGGAAAGAAAGATCCAATAAATGCAACTTACTCTCTTCTTCAACAAAAGGACTCTATCTTGCAGTCCATCCATAGCTCTTTTATTATCCTGCTCATCAATTTCATGGGAAGAGCTGATCTATTGTTCCTATAGTCCCTACTTACAAATAATCCCCATAAGTTCAAACACATAATCATGAAAGAAAAACGAAGAACAACACAACAGATGGAAAATTAAGATACTCACAAAGGTAATCGAGTACCCAGATTTCACATCTATACAATCTTCAACATCCATAGATTTTAGAATACAAATAATGGAAAATACAAGAGTAAGCCCATCTACTAATGCACTGAAACTACTAACGCCAGATCATCATATGTTAATGTAAAAACTTGAAAACTAGCTTAGACTCGTACTTTCATGGTTCTAGTCACCATTCAGCCATCACATCCATAACTGGGAAACTATGCATCGATCGATTAGTTGTATATCTTTTGGAGAATGCAATTTCAATAGACTAAGGCCCAATGTTCTCTACTAAAAAAACCAACCATGGGAACAAAATCAGAACCTAAGTTAAAGTTCTGGAAATGTCACATAACCAATCACCACCCCAGTCAATTTATGCAAGACATACATCCAAGTTGCAACAAATGGTCATGTAACATCAGGTAGACAAAATCCATAAAGACAGAACACGAACACGAGACATAATCAATACATAAAACCATCAAGAATATGTTTAATCAAAACAATTAAAAATCCATAGACAGACAAAGTAAACGAAAGGGTAACTCACATTAGTATCTTCTTCCATAGGTCATCCCCTACAAAACCAACGCCGACACCATTGCCAAACCATAACACAGACCCACTTCACCAACTCTGCGAGAACTGCACTACCCTTCTTCAAAACCCCAGCCATCTCACAGCCGTTAGCCTCAAAGAAACCTTGCCAAAACACCTCGCAATCCTTGGACCACAACCCTTGTTAACATGGCTGCAACCAGGCCCTGTAAATAGCCCACATCTCTATAGCATTAACTGCCCAAGCCACCACTGCAACTGCCTACAACAACCATCGAACCTCTCTGTAGTTCAACCAGTGAACCCATCTATAGCTAGCGTACTTAGAACTATGCAGCTGCATCTATCATAACATACACAATGTCAATGAATCCAAATCTAAAAGCCAACATAAAACACCCTATTAAAGGGAATCAATTAATACTCATACACAGGTCGAAGGCTAACAAAGTCCTCTAAGTTCACA
>JAJJMA010147745.1:0-11216 GCA_023529015.1 Papaver nudicaule
TTCCAAGTCATACTGGTTCTTTGGAAGGAATTCGAGTGGGCAAGAACTCATATCATACCATTTCTCCCGGACATACCTCCACTACAGCTCCACACAGCTCCCAGGTCAACCATTACAATCCAAATTGCTTGGCAACCACCACAACAGGATTGGATCAAAATTAATATGGATGGGGCATCAAAAGGCAATCCAGGCTCGGCAGGAATTGGGGTTATTGCAAGGAACACTGAAGGGAACCTATTACAAGCAATGGCGGTCTCGCTCGGAATTTCCACGGCAATCACGGCAGAGTCTTGGGGTCTTCTAACTGCGGCGAGGATGATATTACGACACGGGTGGAACAAGGTTTGGCTTGAGGCTGATTCAAAATCGATGCTCCAGATATTGCAGAATGGTCAGAGAGAGGCTCCTTGGCATCTTAAAGGACCACTCCTTGAAGCGACGCAAATTCTCCAAAGGGTTTCTACGCTACGAATTACACATGCATATCGTGAAGCTAATTGTGCGGCAGATGAATTGGCTAATGAAGCAGTTTGACGACAAAATCGCGATCCAAAGAATCCATCAACAGTTATCTGGGATGCAGTCACACCCCCATTCTTATACAATATCTTAAACAATGATAGAATGGGTGTAACTACACCACGAGTTGTACCTTACTGTTCGTCGAGCTAGTCTATGAATGATGACCGTGCTTTCAAAAAAAAAAAGATCGACACGCACCCCGTACTTGCATGTTTAAGTATGGAACGGCAGGCGCATCGCGCGTGTATTAGACTAGTCTCTAAATATTTTTACATATATATTTACAATTAATTCAAAAAGAGGTTAAACATTAGTAGGGTTGGAGATGAAAAAATAAAATTGCTAACATTTTAAGCAAAATAGGATAAAGGATGTCGTGTTTGTGTTGCCACATAGGATGCACACACTACCACCATTGGAGAAGCTCTAAATAAGACTTTCACTAAGATTTTTTGGTTGCCATGTATGACTACTAATTTTGAAGACGCTACTATTGGAGATAAATTTTTGTAAAATGCAGGTCTTAAATCCTACGTGGCATGTAAAAAATAAAATTAGACCCAGTGTTGGAGATGCTCTAAGAAGAGCAGGTTCAATGACTTCAGATCTATCAGGACCGGGCTGGGCCTATCAAAGTAAAATAAATTAATCGACAGAAATGGGAGATCGAGTCACTGAGCAGATCCGAGAGTGAAACCATACGAGTCAGTGGATGTGTCATGTCCTCATTCTCCACCAATACTCTGAAAACCTAGGTTTAGAAAACGACTCGCACTAGTCCTGACCTCACCTTACATTCAAAACAAGACATTTGGAATTGGGATCCTAGTACACAAAATTAGATAGGTCCCCCATATGTACTTGGCATTGGCAAGCCCTAATTTATTGAATTGTCCATCACCTCTCTTCCCTAAAATGTTCTTCTGGAGAAAAAGAAAGAAATCACAGTAATTCAACAATGGCTTCTCAACTTAGCAAAGCAGTAGCAGTAGAGGAAGCAGGAGAAGAAGATAATTTGTTATCTGTGACCGAAATATTTCCAGAAACTGAAGAAAATGAGGAAGAAAAGGCGTACGAATCAAGTGAAATGGTAGTCATAGAAACATTAGAAATCGAAGATTATTCAGTAACACCACCATTCTCATGGAAGAAACTTTGGTTATTTACAGGACCTGGTTTCTTAATGAGTATTGGGTTTTTAGATCCAGGGAATTTGGAAGGAGATCTGCAATCAGGAGCTATTGCCGGGTATTCATTGTTATGGTTACTAATGTGGGCAACAATGATGGGGTTGTTAATTCAGCTATTGTCAGCTAGACTTGGTGTTGCTACTGGTAAACATTTAGCTGAATTGTGTAGGGAAGAATATCCTAAATGGGTTAGTCTTTTGCTGTGGGTTATGGCTGAATTGGCTTTAATTGGTGCTGATATTCAAGAAGTTATTGGAAGTGCTATTGCTATCAAGATTTTGAGTAACGGTTACTTGCCTCTTTGGGTTGGTGTTCTCATTACTGCATCTGATTGGTAAGATTATTATAAAAAAAACCTTGTACTTTGTCAGTTTTTTGTTTATGTTTTTAACTACGAGTAGGAATTAGGGTGTCAACGAATTTTGATCTCAGAGGTCTAACGTGCTCACAAACGCACACTAGTGTATATTGGAGTGGAGATACTGAAATGTCTTGAACTCAGGCCGTAGTCCAGAAAAAACATAGAAAATTTTAGGATGCATAAATTTGTCATGTAGGGCATCAAAGTGTTAAATGATCAAACAGAGACGTTTGTTGGAGCTGCTATATAATATTGGTTTTTGTTCTTGAAATTTTCTTTATGCTTTACAATGGTACTAATTCTTTCTTAGTTGATTAAGATGGATTTCTGAGTTGTGGCAGTTGGTTATATGGACAGTTTTTTCTTTTTGTTTCTTGAGAACTATGGAGTGAGGAAATTAGAAGCTGTGTTTGCTGTTCTTATTGGAACCATGGCAATTTCATTTGCCTGGATGTTTGGTGAAACCAAACCTAGTGGAAAGGAACTTCTGATAGGTATGTGAGCATAACATGTTTTCTATTTCCTTCTTCTTTTGCACAACTGAATGCAAGCTTTGTTATGTTTCCGTTGCAGGTGTTTTGGTTCCTAAACTTAGCTCTAGAACGATAAGGCAAGCGGTTGGTGTTGTGGGTTGCGTTATTATGCCTCATAATGTCTTTTTGCATTCAGCACTAGTGCAGTCAAGGAAAATCGACATTGAAAAGAAAGGACGGGTCCAAGAAGCCCTGAATTATTATTCAATTGAGGCAACCGTTGCTCTCATCATTTCCTTCATGATCAATTTGTTTGTGACAACTGTGTTTGCAAAAGCGTTCTACGGTACAGACAAAGCCAACAACATCGGCCTTGTTAATGCAGGGCAATACTTAGAAGAGAAGTATGGAGGAGGACTTCTTCCGATTCTTTACATCTGGGGTATTGGTTTGTTAGCAGCAGGGCAGAGTAGTACCCTTACTGGAACCTATGCAGGCCAATTCATCATGGGAGGTTTTCTTAATCTTCGTTTGAAGAAATGGTTGAGGGCATTGATCACAAGAAGTTGTGCCATCATCCCAACTGTAATTGTTGCTCTTATTTTCAATCATTCTGAAGATTCCTTGGATGTCTTGAATGAATGGCTTAATGTTCTTCAGTCTGTTCAAATTCCATTTGCACTTATTCCACTTCTTTACTTGGTTTCGAAGGAGAAAATCATGGGGACCTTCAGAATTGGCCCCAGTATCAAGGTAAGCCTTTTTCCAGGTATTAGATTCCTCATTTCGTGCTAATATAGTGATGAGTATCCAGTGCATTAGACCTTTATCTTTCATATTTTATGGATTTAAAACTTGCTAGCAGCCGATACTCATAGAATGAAGAGTTCCCATCCAACAGGATCCGAGAATAGAACAATGACACCACTTTGAAAGTTTAACGTCATCTTGTTTCGTGCATTAGACCTTCATCCACCCTAAAGACATGTTAGCTTAACGTCATCTTGTTTTTGAGGCAACTACAAAGCATGTATGTTAGGAAATTTTCGGGGAACAGGCCCTTGTCTTCCTTGCCCTTATTTTCATAGAAATAGTTCGACTCTCTCCGAAGATTATCTTGTCATATTGTTTGGCAAATGTAAGAGATGTGAGAACTTCGTAAAATCAGAGTGGATGAAGCTTTACTTCCCATGATTAAATAAAATTAGAGAGCCTGACTGAGCAATTTTTGTTCTATATATTCTGATTCTTCTGTCTTGTAAGGGTTAAAGGTTCCAGTTATGCTGTCACTAACTGTATCTGAGCTATTATATATTTCTTATATTGATAAACTTAATCTCTCAAAGAAATTCTTAACCAATGTCTGATGGTTTTGTGCTGTAGATGGCAGCGTGGATTGTGGCTGGTTTGGTGATGGTGATTAATGGTTACCTTCTGTTGGATTTTATCCATGCCGAAGTGACTGGAATGTTGTTTGGTTCGTTAGTGTTTGTTGTCATAGCAGCATATGTGTCATTTATTATCTATCTTGTTTCAAGAGTTACTGCATCATAGAAAGTTTCTGTAGACCTTGGGTTTGCTTTAGGCCGTCAGTCTCACTGTACATAGTGCTACAAATATTTGCGACCGTTTATCTAAAGAATATAGAGGTGTCTACATAATAATTGTAATTGGTATTATAATATAGAACGTGTCCATTGAGAGTGAAGATAACCGAATGGTGTTAGATCCGTTCAGGTGTATTCCGGAAAGCTGTGGATTATTTTTGATCAATTTTACATATATATGCCTGAATCTCATATGCCACTTCCCTCTGTAGTCAGCTCAGAATCTGACATAATACTGTATCATCTACAAGAAAGGAGTCTTCTTGAAAAGTTGCGTCCAATTAAACTACTGATTCATATCCGAACACACCATAGATTCATATCCGAACACACCATAGATATGTCATACGATTATAGAAAAGAGTTGCACGTCTCTATATGATCCCATTAAGCCCATAATATGAAAGCAAATAATTTACAACAATGGAGGGTTAACAACTCAACTGAAGAGCCAAGAGTAGACACCATAATGGCGAGAAGATTCCTTGAGAGGTTCGAGTAGAAAAAAACTGTCTTACAAACACCACACCGGGATGAGAATTCAACCATTAATGACAACCGTCTTACAAACACCACACCGAGATGAGAATTAAACCATTAATGACACAGATTGAGGATGTACCCGAAGCACTCATCATGTGCACCATTTCCAAAACCATTTCTTATGAATGCCATTGTTATCCACTTCCGCTAGATTATAATATACTCTACAAAAATCTAGCATGATACTTGATTGGAACATAAGGCAGCCTAAAGAAAACCTATTGAACTAAGCAGTATAAATACCCCACCTCAGAGACGAATGTCTTCAGTTGTTTTCTGGTCCTTTCTGAACAAATGCAACCCCGTCCGTATACTTTTCGAATTTGTAAACAAAATAACTTGAAGTTCCTTAACGCAGTCTGCCATCGAGGGTCTTTCCGTGCTTTTATGACGGACACAACGGGATGCTAGGTTGGCATACATGGAAATTGAATCGATGTTGTAGGAATTTCGACTCATCTCAGGGTCTATCACCTTCCGCAATTTCTTACGATCACTCAGTATATGCCTCACCTGATGAATAGGAAATTAGTGGTCAATGGTTTATTATTTAATAGAGCAAAGTTACTAATCAAGATCTGGTAGGAGGATTATCAATCTTGTACCTGTATTACTATGTTTTGATTGGTCGGTACCTGGCTCAAGTCCAGTGCTCTGCGACCAGTCAAGAGTTCAAGAAGAACAACTCCAAATGCATAAACATCACTTTGTAAAGTGAGCTTCCCTGTCTGAGGTCAATAGAGAAATATCAGTCTTTGTATCAGCTTTTGTTAACCAAGTTGTCAGAAAAGTGGGAAAAAGTCATTGAAAGGAACTAAGCGGTTACATGACATCCTTTACTGTAAGTGAAACTATTGGAATGTAAAGTGAAAATCTAGCTAGAAATTCTAGGCGTAGTATCAATGAATTAGCAGGAGAAAAGCTATCCGACAGAGATTTCAATTAGCATAGGTGTCGATAAAGACTCCAAAAGTACTGATAAAAATGAATGAATACAGCTCAAACACTGAAACACAATATTATAGACTTTGTGAAGGCTCAGAAAAAGTATGCCAGTAGAATGTTCGACAACAATTAGTTAATCTCATCATGCGTGAGTGAGGATTGCTCCTTGTATTAAACTTATCGGTCCATCTCTATGGTAAAGGAACAGTACTTGAATCGTATAAAATTCGAAAAGGACTTAAAAACAAGACCACTAGAAAGATGCTTACCGATGTGTACTCGGGATCAAAATATCCAAACGTGCCGAGGGCTTTAGTTGTGACATAAATTTCCCTGCCTTCAGGCATCAACTTAGCAAGACCAAAATCTGAGATCTAATAGACAAGAGTAAGCAACTGACATAAACATAGTTACATTCTTATTCATATGAATCAAATATGTCACTGAGAAGTTACCTTAGCTTCAAAATGTTCAGTTAAGAGTATGTTGGTGGACTTGAAATCTCTGTGAACAACTGGGATCCCAACTGCTGAACTTGAATGCAGGTAAGCCAGACCCCGCGCTGCTCCAAGTGCTATTTTTAGCCTTAATGGCCAATCCATCTTCGTTTCACTAATTCCTATATTGCAAAACAAAAATTACACACACCTCCAAGTAACTACAAGATTTTGAACAACAGAAACCCACCATTTAACTGATCTTGTAAGTTCCCTTTGATCATATATTCGTAAACAAGAAAGCGGTGTTTTCCATCTGCGCAATAACCCCTTAGAGAAACTAGATTTGGGTGTTCCAATCTGCTTAACATGTCAACTTCCACCCGAAACTCACGTTCACCTTCGGCTTCTTTATTTGGCGGCAGCTCCATTTTCTTGATTGCCACAATCTTCATGTTGCAAATAAAATTTAATACACAAATTATATTTAACAAAAGAAAAACGGGCTTAATAAGCGTTAAACTCCAAAAACATACCTCGCCTGATCGGAGTCTTCCTTTGTAAACTCGCCCAAATCCTCCTTTGCCGATTAAGTTATCGTCACTAAAAGAGCACGTTGCATCCTCCATTTCCTTGAGAGTAAAGACTGATGAGCCATGGTGTCTTTTAGTAGAATGCGGGGTTTGATCATCAAGTTGCCAATATTCAAGACGCTTATAAATCCCTACAACAACAACCAAAAAATACTATCACTACAAATGCGACTCAAAAATCTATATACAATTAAACCAAGAGAATAAGAATTTTACATACAAGGGTCAGTTTGATCTAACGACCAGCTCCTTCGTCTCTTCTTCCACGCTGAAATAATTCCTAAAGGCATAATAACAATAATTCACCCTATTGATTTCACAATTTCATACAGTAAAGGTAATGTCAACAAGTACTAAACTTCATAAAACCCCATTTCAACAACATATGTTAGGTTATTAAAGAGTGGTAGAAGTAATAGTAGAAGTAGAAGCAAAGGTAATGATTTGTTGGATGTAGAATTTTGAACTACCCTACACTTGCATTCTCTCAACAACAACACCAAAAACAAGTCTGTGAGACACTTAAGAGCTTACAGAAGAAGAAGATGAAGAAGGCTCTGAAATCTTACAGAAGAAGAGGAAGCAAAGAATAATAGGGTTAAGAATCTTTAGATTTTTACTTGGTTGAGGTGGTGGGGAAGGGAACAAAAATGACAGTCTTTGGCGTCGTCATACTTTAGCCCTACCTGATTTTGTGGGGAGAGAGAGGGACATCGGATTTAGAGGGAGAGAAGAGAGCAACCGTTGGGGTTAGGTACGCTTTCAATTTGTTTGATAGTTCAAAATTTGGTCATGATACAAATTGTCCCTTAAAATAAGTATCCAATGCCACGTGTGCTACTTTTGCCTCGGATTTGGTCCTGTGCTTCTGTAAAAGCTGGTATCCAATGCAAGTGCTTGCACATACTTTCAGGGAAAAAGGGGAGATTTTATTATTTTCTTCTTTTCTCGGTTTAGCAAATGTGTACTCCGTATGTAACAAGGTTGTGGCGGTGGACATATCTGTTGTTGTCGGTGAATCGTTTAGAGTCCTCTACATAGGGTCAGTCGAGGCTCTGTGGTAAGATTTCGATATGGAAAATGGTAGAATGATCGCCCCTTCTATTACCGTCCCTAACATTGGCCCAACAATGAAGCGACAATCATCCGATAAATGATGCTTCATGGCATAGGTAAGAGTAGATCAATGTGCATGCACCAAGTGACGGTGTGTTGACATGAGTCCTTGAGCATGAGCTTGCCCAGCTCAAGGGAATACAAGAACTTAACATAGGCTATGATATGGCCTAAACACTGATTCAAGGCCATGACCAAAGCTTGGACAGTATACGCGAAGTTGGTGATGCATGGCCATGCATCACCATTGTCAAGTACTTAACCAAATATGCGTGTAGTGCTTGGGATCGAGTTGACAGTAACAATGTAGTCGTAATGGCATGGCTTCACTCTAGCATATGCATCCTAAAGAGTGAAGGCCAAGGCCAAGTGAGCTGTGAAGCTTAATAATGCGATATTGATGCGAAATGGCCCAAGGCGACGGTTACAAGTCAAGTTATGGCTTGGTACGTGTGGCCAAGTATGTTGACAAGTTGGAACGATTATAGAGTGGATTTGTGGCCTAGATGGAGGTCGAGTAACCATATGGGACAGGTGTAGAGCTGTTGGCCAGGGTTGCTAGGAACTGGTCAGTTACAAGCCACTTTAGTCAGTTATTGACGGTTGCTTTGGACAGATGGCTTGTCCAAAGCATATACACGAGTTGGTCAGTTATTTACTTGTATAGGCAGGGGGAGCGAGAAAACAGAATAGAGAGTAAGTCAGGCTTTCTATTGAGTGTTAGGCATACACACAGAGTGTAATCTGTAGGTCAAGGCCAGAATGGCCTGTTTTGGTTGTACTTTCCCTTTGAAGCAATGAAAAGAGTTTATTGTGACATATGCTAGTGTTCACTGCATTGTTTATCCGTGACTTAATGGTATGGCAGGAATTGTAAGTAATATGGGTTGCTTATGATCAAGAGAGAACAAGAAATAAAGAAAAAGACTTCCGTTGCAAAGCTCATGTTGGGTGTTGCTGATTGTGTTGACACAATTTTATAAGGCTGAGTACTATTGGGTGAAGCTTGATTCACGAGAACCACTAGTATTTCCGGGTCAATCTCTAAGTAAGTTGCAGGATTTTGAAGGCCGCAAATTGGGGGTGTGACAGTCGGGTATCAGAACGAGTTTTGGCTCTGTTTTTGTCTGTTTTTGGTTGTGTTTAGTGCATAGTCAGTGTATTTGTTGGATAATACATAAGTATTTCTTTCTCTCTTAAGTTATTCTCTTGTGAACAAGTGAGTGTTACATTTTATCTCAAAGAAATTGCATGAGAATGGGTTCTAATGGTGATTTGATCAGTGAAGAACTACGGGGTACGTTTGATCAATTAGAGGAATATGGTATTAACGAAATGGCCATGGAAATAGGTGTGGATGCTATAGATATTCCTGTTATTTCTGAGGAAAAACAAAGGCTAGACTTACTTGAAGGAAGAACGTCAGATTGGTTTACAACGTTTGATGAAAGGGTTGGGTCATTGGAAGACAGAATTTCTAATGCTACCTTGTCAAGTTGGGAAACTAGTAATGAAGTTGCTGGATTGAAGGGTCAATTCAGTGATGTCAAGTCCATACTAACGGAACATGTGAAGAAAATGTCGGAGGAGATGGCAAGCCTTCACACAACTATCAACGCTGGTACGTTTGCAGGTGCAAATGAAATCGAGGAGGATAATACTCGAGTCCATGAACCAAGAATGCATATGGGTTCCAAGAATGCTAGAGAGGTTGAGAACTTCTTGTATACTTTGAAGCTAATGGAATCAAAGGAGAAGAGATGCCGACTCTCGTTGGTAAATACCTAGGAGGTGATGCCAAATTTGGTGGAGAACCATGCTGCAAGAAGAAGAAGCTGCTGGTTTTTCTAAGCCATTGTCATGGGATGACATAAAAGAAGGGCTGAGGGGTCAGTTCTGGCCAAGCAATGATGCTTGGTATGCAAGAGATAGCTTACGTAGGCTAACAATGGCGGATACACCACATGCTTATGCCGATAGTTTCTCTTCATGGTTGCAAGAAGTACGCGGAATGAGTAAAGAAGATCAGGTGTTCCAGTTTAACTCAGGTGTAAGAGCATGGGTTAACGCAGAACTTAGGATATGCAAAGTACAACACGTTGATGAGGCCATAGAGGTGGTCAGGAACCTTGCTGATTATACGCCAGCTACAGATTCACACAGATCTGGTAGTAAGGCTAAAAGCAAGGTCAAATCTGATGAAAACAACAAATATGATGAGCCAGTAGATGAGATGCCATTCCCTACGTCCCGGAAGTACAAGGGATGCTTCATTTGCAAGGGTATGTTGTCCACTCAAGGTGAAACTTATTGGACCAAGTAGGGATGATTATGGGGATCATTCCAGCAAGACTCGAGGTAGCCAAAGTGAAGATGCAAGGAAAAGACCTCGCAGTGAGGTAGTATCTCGCTTTGATCGTAGAAGGGGCTAAGCCAAGACTAAGAGGCGTGTTGTTGTCTCCCTAGGCAACACGAAGGAAGAAAGCATGGGTGTTTTCTGGCCTTGTTTATTCATTTTTTGTTGTTAGTTAATGCAAACTATGTGTGTAGAGTTTGGTTGTACAGACGTTTATTTGAGTCTTCAAGTTTGTATAGACTTTGTTTTTGGTGTAAGCAATTTGTTTTGTTAATGAAGTTTTAGCTTTCAAAATGATCAGGTTGGATCATCATGTAATGGTACATGTTCTGGTTATGTAAGAGTAGCAATGAATGAAGGTGTTTTCGTTTATAAAGCCTTGCCTCTTTATTTTCGAAGTAAAGCTAGTTCGTGGGGAAAGTGCTACGCAGCATATTAAGCCTAAAATATGCAATGGCCAGATAAAAAGCTAATAAGCAAAGCATGGGACAGGAGTCCTGGTTGACGGATTTTTATTGTTGTTTAGGGGAATTGAAAAATAATGCACGACAGCAGATGGGCAGCAACGGTGCAAGCAATACAACAAGTAAGAAGTCATTTTGTAAATATACATGAGTTAGGAAGAACTCATGGCCTTAGAAAAACAAAATATATCCAAAGGCCAAATGACGTTGCAGTTCATAGAAGTATTAGGAGACCTATTGGCTTTGAAGGCAAAGCGTATTGGACGGTCAAAAGGTTTGGCCAAACGAAATGTCCAACACAAAGTTAATCATAGCTTAAGCTAATAAGCTATGCAACTCAAACAGTTTGCGTTAGGCGAGTCAAGTCAAGTTTGGCACAAGGAATTGTGCTAAGCACATAACAGTTGGAGCAAATATAAGATTTATACTTGGCCACGACACTCAAGGAAACAAGTTCTTGAGTATGTTTGCAATAATATAATGTATTATGGGCATGCAAAAGCCATTATGCATTCTATGCGATGCTTCACGGAGGGCCATGGAGGTATTCATTTCAAGAAGTGGGTCAGTAGAACTGGTTGAAATGCGAAGGCCAAGTCGCATATA
>JAJJMA010147750.1:0-10067 GCA_023529015.1 Papaver nudicaule
CAAGCTTGTGAAGCTTCTTTCAGACATGGGGAGGATTGCATCTTTCCTTTCCTTGGCTCCTTTTTCATCAATTCTTAAGCTATCTGTTGTTGCAGAAAACACTTGAAGGAGCATCACTGTGGCAAGCTAAGCTCAGGCATGGCATACTGTGAAGGGTGCCTGAAATTTGCTGTGCAGTATGGATTTAACCGATATTTATCAAACATTTATAGTCCACTTGTGAGTTATTAGAAAGAAAAGTAATGATTCTACCGGCATCATGGAATTTATTGGCCACAAAATTGAGATTATTTTTAACAAAGACCAAAAGGAAAAAGTCTTTGTATAGTGGCCGGCAGGATGTATGCAGGCGAAGTCACTATCCTTCACATGTAGGGCTGCATTTTTGCTGTTAAAGTTTAGAGTCAAGCATTCATACTAATTAGTTGGAGTGGAAGACTAGTTTGATGGGGGGTGGGGACTTATCTAGCTAGTGACCACAGCTTGTGTCTTCTTATCCATGTCTTTTTGGATAGAGTTGGATGCAAATATTACTTCACTGGTATTTGAAATCGGTTCTTGAAAGAGGATTCATTTGTAGTTCCAGGTGAGCAAAACAGATTCAGGAGCCAGCGGAGACAACTGACCTCGGAAGTCTATGTTGACTCCGTCGCTGCTTCTAAGTAAAACTTTGAATTTTCTATTTTTAAGTCGAACCAGATGTTCTAAATGATGCAATATTTTGATAGATGCCCATCAACTAGCAAGCACCATATGTCATTCAAGGGCATTAGGTGAACTATAAATATTGTTGGGTCCAATAGATAAGATGGTTGTCACCATTTAAGTCTATCAAAGTACTTGAGTTTGAAAATAACAAAATTGTGATAAATCTATTTTGAATTTTAACAATTATACCTCAACATAACTGGTGCCTTTTTATTATTGGATGATGATATCGATGATCTGAATTTCAAACTCGGCGAGACATCTTATGACTTACATAATTTGCACTTGAAAACCTGTCCAGTTGTCGCCGTAGATTGCCACTACCCAGCAACTTGACGTTCGATCATAAAAGTCTTGGTCAAAAAGCCCTTTGTCCACACAACATGAGATGAGATACTGCATAAAGTGAGACTTTTATCGTGTACACACAAAATGATTGAATTGCTTTTGTGGTGTAATTTAATTACCAGAATTATGGGTTGACCATGACGTTGATCTTATGCTAATAAGAAATATGGATTCACTTTATTTTACTGCGAGATTTTGGTGGTTCCACAAAAGAATTTCACATAGAACTGAGTCACCAAATCTTTCAGTCAGCATTTGGAATTCTTATCTTATTTTATTTTCAGCATTGGAATTCATACTTTATTTTATTTTTTCGAAAATTAAAGGTTATATTAAAAGTTAAACCGAAGTCCACTGCCTACAAACCCAGGTAGCAAGGTAGCAATGGAAATAAGAAATCTCTATGAAGTAACTTGAAGGCTGAAACTGGTAAGTTGACCATTTCATCTGAGATGTGCCGTTGAAATGAACTATATTTATTTATCCCCCACTTCAAAGCCTAGTTAGCAATTCGGGATACGGACAGAAGTTCGGGACGGCAAACGTACGAGTATTATACGAATTTGGAGAATTCGAATTAGGTCCAATATTCGGTCAACGGGTCAAGATTCGGCAATAATTCGAAACGGTATACGTATGTGTATAATTCGATTTTAGAATGTGAGTTCGGTAAGGAAAATTCGGTATGCATTATAATATAACAGCAGACATTTTTGATACAAACAATGTGGGAAATCTAGTTTTTCTTTTTAATTAGAGTATATAAAAAATATATCTAAAACAAACAACATTAAATGATTGGTGTAATGGTTCACGCCCTAGTGTGTAAAGCACATGAGTTGACTCGTCCGGTCAGACTAAAACAGCTGTCCGTATTAGTTGACGATTTATTCGCGAATCCCAAATTAATCCCGATTTGGACGGGAAGCTCATATAAATCGCGAATCAGGTTTGGGATTTCAATTAAACGGCCGATTCATTCAATAATTCGCCGAATTGCTAACTAGGCTTCAAAGTAGCATCTATTGCCCCATAACTTTGACTGGAATATTCTAACTACCTCATCTTTGAATGTCATTCGTTCATTTTTGCATTTACTAGCCGACTTTGGTTGACTAACTCAGTTTTTAAAAAAATTTGAAAAAAACCAAGAGAAACGAGACAAACTGAGTTGACTCGTCCGGTCAGACTAAAACAGCTGTCCGTATTAATTGACGATTTATTCGCGAATCCCGAATTAATCCCGATTTGGACGGGAAGCTCATATAAATCGCGAACCAGGTTTGGGATTTCAATTAAACGGCCGATTCATTCAATAATTCGCCGAATTGCTAACTAGGCTTCAAAGTAGCATCTATTGCCCCATAACTTTGACTGGAATATTCTAACTACCTCAACTTTGAATGTATTTTTTCATTTACTAGCCGACTTAAGTTGACTTTGGTTGACTTCATTACATATTGCCCTGATCTGCTATTTAACTTTTCAGCATCCGCAACAACTACTAACTTTACCTGGCTAAATGTAAGTGAGTTAGGGGTCAAAGCATCAAACCGTGTACGGTTGTAGAACACGTTCATCTTAAAAAGAGTGGGTTGTTCAGTTTCATTTTAACTTAAAAGATGAGATCATGAAAAAGTGGAAGACTCATTCTTTATAAAATGGGGGGAGAATATACTAACAGAAACCTAATCAATAGGGGATTGGCTAGAGGCAGATGAGGCAATTACCAATTTAGAAGACGCCAAGTGAACGAATATGCTATCATCCGGGTGCAGCGAATGTCAGGCGCCTGAGTCAAATCATTTTGCAAAACAAGAGGATTTCTCCTCAACTTTTATTATAAAGCGAACGAATTTGCATTTCATCAAGGTTGTAAAAGAAAATCTTATTGGAAATAGTTTGGGTTCCAATTAATTGCATGTCCTCTTTACAATTAGATTTTTCACGAAACAGATTTCTCTCTGGTAAAATGGTAAAATTGCACCCGGAGATAAGATATCACTAGCTAATAGTGATTTCGATGTTGTTGATTATTATCTTCCATATCACTAGCTAGTTGTTCTCGAGTAGAAGCCATAAGAACGTTATAGATTTCAAGTATCAATCTAGAATCAAAATCAGACTGCGTTTTACTACTACTCTTTCTTACAACAACTTCTCTAGCTTGGGGTACCCTTTTAGCTACAAAACCATTCGCGGTAGAATCATGAAATGAAGACGAACCAACATTACCCGCTAACCGTAGCATCATATTGATATAACCATCTTTTATCTTCGATAACAGTTTCATCAACGGTGACACCAGAATGTTTCTTACTCTTAGTTTTGGTACTACTCTTATACCTCTTATCAACCAATTCTTCTTCTTCTTCTTTTGATATCCACCCAATCTCCTTACTCTCATTTTCTTTTTGTCACGGATTTCGCCGTCGCGTAAGCGCTCGTATCGTTTTTCCCTCCAGTACCTCTTTAGTTTTGTATAAAATGGAGTGACACTACGAGTACCATTGGTAGCACCATCTAGTAGAGACATGATGAACTTGTGATTTAGAGAACTCCGATTTTGATTTCTGTTTCAATGATTTAGTGAAGGACTCGAAAGAAGTTGTACTTATAGAGTGTATGATTTAGCTCTTAGTCAAATGTAGGATAGTATTTCAACAATTTGACTAGAGAAATGAACACCAAAACGTGGTCCAAAGTCGAACAAAAAAAGCCTCTTTCCCTGACCTCTTTTTTGTCTGAAAGCTACCAAGAATCATTCTGTGATGTCAACAAAAGATCAACTTAAAAAGTATTCCTTTCGGTAAACCCCCCACTAATTATTTCTAATCAATGAGTCGAAAAACAGGAGGAGGATAGAACTCGATCCTCTCCCGAACACATATACTTCAAAGGCTTAATGAGTCTTTGGAATACTGCCCCTTAACGACCCATAGCATAATCATATACGGAACTTGACCGCCCTCAAGTAAGCATGCTTAGTTCGTGAAAAAGCTATTTAGGCCTCAGTATCCAACAAATGTCCAACATATAGTGTTGGTATCTAGCATTTTAAGAATTAAAAGTTGGTATCTGGATATGATGGAACCACTAGGCCGTTGAAGTAAGCATGTTGAGTTCTAAAAATCATAGGATATTGATTATCGTAGAATCAGTGCTGCCAAACCAAATGTATTTTGATTTATTTTTTATTTATTTTTTTGAATTGTAAAGGTTATGTTAAAGTTGGACCGAAGCCACTACCTGCAAGCCTAGGTAGCTAGGCAAAAAATTAAAGGAAAATCCCTCTGTCAGAAGATAGTCTCACATCATCTAGATCAGCCTTAACGAACCTAAATATAATATAGAAGGGCCACTCCACTCATTGCCAATTGGTTTTGAGTTGGATGCCCGCAGACTTTAACATGGTATCAAAGCTAGGTTAGGTGGTGTGTGGACTCCGTGTTTCAGTGTTCAGTTCCGTGTCTGTGGGTTCCGTCCCACTCCGTTCAGTATCCGTGGGTTTCGTCCCAATCCAGTGTCCAGTACCGCAATCCAGTGTGTCCAGTATTCAAACTCGACCCCACTCGAGTTTGCGGGAGGGTGTCAGAAGATAGTCTCACATCACCTAGATCAGCCTTAACGAACCTAAATATAATATGGAAGGGCCACTCCACTCATTGCCAATTGGTTTTGAGTTGGATGCCCGCAGACTTTAACACCCCCAACCCTGATGTAGACAAGTTTCAAACTCAAATCACCGATGCTATCAACCAACGACTTCACCACTCTACAACGATGACATCCGCAATGTAACTTGAATCAAACATAGTTTCTTTCCAGTCTGCACATTGCTCGGTCTTGTTCTTGATTAGGTCACCAGTTAAAAGAAACACGGCTCAAAAAGTGTGGTGGATATAACTTGATAAAGGCATACGTAAATACAAGCTAGCAAATTATAACTCCGCAGAATAGTTAGTGATCTTGCAGCTTTACATCTAATGAAATTCCTAGTAACTCATAGAACTGATTATTTATTTTCTTGATCGATTCATAGAACTGATTAAAACCGTTTTAGTATTGCAAAATGTTTACAGAAAACATATACCGGACATTATTTCTTTGCTAAACTCCCTTACGAAAGCATACACCATACATAATGCAAGCAAGCCCTGGCCTGATTAGGAAGCGGGGAAAGATCCCCCTAGAGACATCAAAGCCCAAGAGGCAACAAAATCTTTGTTTTGCATTTTGGGGTTATGTGCCGAATAAAAAAACCTCACGTCATTGGGGCTACAATATCACCTTTAATAATTTAGCCTCGTTCAACTTCATTAATACTCCAAATATTATTTCATTCCTGAAATACTCTTTCATATATAATTTTCTCTCATTCTATTTAACATTTTTTATTTTAAAAACACAAAGAATGTATGTCTCTAGTGAAACTACCACCTCCTATAACCGACACCATAACCAACACCACCTCCGCTACCTCCACCACGACCACGGCCCCTTCCAGCAACCACCACCACCTCCCCTGCCACCGTCGTCGCCATTATCGACAGTTTATAGTTCCACCAAGACTTTCTTTACACCACCAGATTCTGGTGTCCAGTTGTCAACTGGACACCATAATTGCAGGCAACAGGAATCCCTATGCACAACTATATTTTGGTTTCCAATTGCAAACTTGACCACATTTTATGTGTCCAATTTCCAACTAGACACCATGATAGTATGCAACAGGAATCCTTGTGCATACCAGATTTTGGTGTCCAGTTGCCAACTGGATATCATAATTGTAAGCAATAGGACTCTCTGTACACCAGATTTTTGTGTCCAGTTGCAAACTTGACAACATTTTATATTTTTCCAATGACATTCACAAATAAGTGAACCTAGCGCGCGTCTTCTGACATGGACTCAGTCGTGCTACATTGCACCACAGATTCGTCTTGAGGTAATACATAAAAATGAGAATATGGGATATATATATATATATGTCTTGCAAACAAGTAACAAAGTAAAACCACAAGTATCATCGACATACTATCAAAAAACCTTACACGATTAAAAGTTAAGAAAGTTGAATTATTGGTGTTACCTCATCCATTTCAGGATTTCTGATAAGTTTTCCGCATTGTACTCCACATATGTGCAAATTCATTGGGTTACAGAAAGAAGTGTCAGTCTGGTAACATAGATAGGCATCTAAAATTGCTTAGACACCTAAATTTCATAACAAAATTTGAATAGAAAAATACTAGACATCCAAATAGAAGCACCTAAAATTGCTTTCTCTTTCATGTATAAACAACAAGCATATCATTGGCTATCTTTCTTTTACATTTATATCATGACCACTTATGAAGCATAGACTATGCATGCCAAGGTGTTAAGATAGTTCTCGATTAACCTCTACAACATCTGATGTTGAAGGATATTGACCCAATAGATACTGAGCCAATATCAACCAATTAACTCCTGAACCTAAGAACTTCTATGTCAGTGTATTTTCTAGACCAACTAGTAGATAATTCGTATAAATCAAAACATTTTACATAAATGAGTTAAAAAAATAACACCGAACCATTAAGCTTAATTTTCTTATAGCATGTTGTCGACGATCCAGCTACAGCAATATGCTCCTCAACCTCATCCTGAAAACAAGCATAACAACCTATAACAAGTCAGAAATGTATTAAATCGAATCAGTATTGTCAATCATAGAATGAAAAGCATCATTGAAGATCAAAAAGACAGCACCCAAAACCCTCTCTACTGTTGGTTTGTTGGTTCCCCTCCCATGACTTCAAAAAACACTACGGAACAAACTACACATGACTACACGATCAAGCATGTGTCGTATCATTCCTAAAATCTCGAAATTTTTTAGTAAATCATCAAGATCTTAGCAATAAATGGACTCAAAATTGCCTAAGCATAATTGATTCACATAACTTGCAACTAACCAAAATGAATGAAGGATCAAACAAAACTAATTCAAATTGGGGTTTTGGAACTGATTTTGCCATCTTTAATAAGTTTCTGGATCGATAATAACACATCAATAATCGGTTCTTTTATGATCTGTTCAATTACGATTTGGTGAAGTGTTTTCAAATCATTGTTGTAACAATGGTGGTGGTGTATTTTTGTGCGGATCTGAAGTAGTGTTGTGACGATGGTGGTAGTGATTTTTTTTTTTTGTTTCTGATTTTAACAAAAAATTGTTTTCTTTTTAGGTTTGATTTCTTCCGGTGTTGGACTTCAGAGCTTTAGGACGACTGCTATAGTTTATGATGTTGCTACTTTATTACCATAGATTCTTGATGATAAATGTAATTGGAGCTATCTATTATGGAGTTGATGAGTCAGGATCGGCTTCCCTAGTCATAGGTTTTCCAGTTCTACCTATGGTGGCCGAGTCGAGAGAGATGGCCACTAGAGCTTCCATTAGTGGACATGCTGGCTCCGGTTCAGAGTTGGAGACGGTAAATAACACTCCGCATATGTTTTGTATGGTAAAGTATTTTTTGTTGTTTCTGATTTTAACAAAAATTTGTTTTCTTTTTAGGTTTGATTTCTTCATGTGTTTAGACTTCAGTGCTTCATGACGATTGTTATAGTTTATGATGTTGCTATTTTATTACCATAGATTCTTGATCATACATGTAATTGGAGTTATCTATTGCATTAGAGTGACATTTTCATACTATTGATTGTTATTAAGGTTCCACTGTATAAAACAGTGGTAACCTACCCTCCCCACTAGGGGGAGGTCAGGGGTTCGACCCCCTGTTGTGTCAAAAAAAAAAAAATTGTTGATTTTTATTTGTGATACGTGTGATACGTGTGATACGTGTGGTACTGCATAAATATCATACATATATATATATATATATATATATATATATATATATATATGGGGGGATAATAAACGATATTAAACATATTGGAAAACAAATTGTTAGTGGATACCCTACGCCTCTGCTCCTCTAATAAGTTAAACCATGTTCACAATGTTGATATGAATTGTTATTATGAATAGTTTTTAGTTAGACATTTGTTTGATGTACAACTCTTTTATTTTTGGGTACTGTATTTTACAAAAACCATAAATTTGTACAAATATTGTAAAAAAAAAATAGATACGAAGTTCTCATCACATAAATAATCCAAATTATAAAGAGATAAATATTTAATTGCTTAGATGAATTCTCATCTTGGCTAATTTTTCAGATTTTTTCATCAGTGGCTAGTTCTTCATCGCTTGTTTGGTTCTTGTTTTTTTACCTTAGGCGTTTCTTCATTGTTCTCCTATTGTAAGTTACTTTGTTTCTTTTAAATTTTAATAGTAATATTATGTTCTTAAACTATATGATTGTAATTATGTAAATTTTCTAGTGATTTCAAAATGATAAACTCAATGTAACAATTGGTAATGTTCCTTTAGAGTATATCCACATTCATGGAATTCAAATGGCATATATACCATTTCATGGATTGTAGTTATTGTGTCGGTATAAAATCTTCATAGAGATTTTGTACCCAACAGCCATCAGTAGAAACCCCTAGTTATATGATCTTGATGCCATTTCGATGATAATGACATGACGAGTTACTAATCATAGACAGTTCGATGAGAAATTATAAGAAATTGAAATTAAAATATAAATATAATTATTATTAAAGTAAAGCATTTCTCTTGCTAATTCTACATGGATATGAGCTTGAAGACCAAAGGAGGTTGAGCATTATTCACTAACCTAGTCTCTCTCCAAAGTCCAAAAGTCTTATCAAAATCCAACCCTTACAACTGAGCCCGAGCTTGCCTTTTTTAGATCGAGATACAATAGTGGAAGATAGCTAATAAGACAATAGACCCTATCGTGGTGTCAGGAGTTGTCGAGTAAGTCGGTGCAGCCCGATATGTCATCGAGGTTGGGGCTTTATCTTCGATCTAGTTTCTGAAGTAGTAGTAGTTCCATTGATCCCTTCTTCAGTTCTTTCAATGGTGTTATCGAGATTGACTTGCCACTTCTAATCGAATTATCCCCGTCGATGTCCTCCAGGGAGTCTTCGATTGTGTGCACATCTTTTGATGTATTAGATTAAGACAACTCTTTGTTTTACATTATCTTTCCATGATTCATTCCTGTCTTGACGCGTGTTTCGATAACTTTTACCCTCTACAGTTTGCTTCTTTCTTGGTCCATATATCAAAGATTTCGGATAAGGAACTTTTAGAATTATACTTCCCTCGACATGTGTCCAGTCTTTAATTTTGTAACTGACACACGCACGTTTTCTTCATGTTTCGAAATCGTCGCCCTTTTCCACCTTCAGACCCGATGCGCTGGTTCGTCGTCTTTCCTATTTAAACCAGACTTCTCCCTCCTTTAAGACTTTTATTTCCTGCTTCAAATTTTCTTCTACAAAGTCTTTATTTCAAGTACCCCTCAGCTCTTTCTTTTGCTTCTTCTTTACTTCCTAATTCAGATCTTGATAATGGTGAGTTTCTCCTGCTTAACTTATTCTATGTACTCTGTTTTGATTTCTCTTCCGACTAATTCCTTATGTTACTGATTTCAGGCACCCAATAAGAATGTGGATCTAAACTTCCCTGGGATGAAAGAGCCAAACTCTTGGGATATAATGAAAAGCTTTTTCCTTATACCGAAATCACAAATGCCGCAGTTTTGTCTTCTGAATTGCTTCTCCGACATAATTGTAGCGCCAACCGGATATAGTTACCGGTGAATAATTGCATGCCAGCCTTCCTCTCGAGGATTGATGCAATTGACCGGATAATACGATATTCTACGAGATCTACTCCAGGAGCGCTCCTCCTCGAAGAGTGATGCAATTGATTGGTAACTCAATTTAATTTCTTAGAGAGTGGGTGGCTCGCTCTGAGGAAAGATCGAACTACTATACGTTTTTCCCTGAGAAGTCGAAGCCTCTCCACTTCTGTGTCGAAAATGACAGGTATAGAGGAGAGCAGAGAGGGACAAACACAA
>JAJJMA010147762.1:0-40129 GCA_023529015.1 Papaver nudicaule
GTATGACCTGGAGCAATCCGAAGGAAGTCACTTTGTGTATGTCAAACCGATAGATGACAGTTCAAACATACGTCGATAATTGAGTTGCAAAGCCGGAATTGTTGACACAAGCCTTTAACAACGGTTAAAGCAACTCCTAGGCCTGTAAAGGACGTCAGCTAGGGGAATCAAGTGCGTGACGATCTGTGGGGGATCTAGAGACGTAAGGAGTGCGACAGTAGCCAGTTCGCTTGGAGGGTGGAATTGGTCTCTGCTACATCCCAGACCGAAGTCTTATAGTAGGCTAGTGTTTGTAGACAGTTTGTACTGGGCGGTGTTCAATCTGGACGAGGTCCCGAGGTTTTTCTACAGGTCGTAGTTTCCTCGTTAAAAAATTCTCTGGTGTCTTGTGTGCTTTACTTTCCGCATTATATTCTCTGATTATATAATTAAAGCAAACACAAGAAGTACGTTATTAATAAACCTGATCGTTGTCCTCAATCCATCCCTTGGATTTACCAAGACCCTGTCTTGCGTTGGACTGATCCTTTGAGATCCAAACTCAGGTTAACGGATCTGGATATTGATTTTTGAGATCGTCCAGATCTGACCATAAGTCTCACGAGCCCAAACGAAAAGTCGGTTGTATTTCGGTACCCCTGCTTTTTCAGACCGTAACTGGCTAGAAAAGAAAAACATATATACAATTTCACTTGTGAAAATTATACCCAAGATATTATCCTAAAACCTTGCTTGGGAAGGTAGTCGCGTTGTTCCTTATGGAATGACACATAATGGGGGAGAGTTCTTTTGAACTTGTGCTTCATGGTAATATATTTTTGGGGAGTGCGGCTGTGGAATCTACGAGAGAATTGCATCTTTTTATCTCTCGTTTCAGGTATGTTTACCTTTGTCTACATTGATTATTGCGATTTTATGAGGATTCCTATATTTCCTTTCTTTGTCTATTTTATGACAAAAAGGGGGAGTAAAATCTTTCTATCTACTACGACAATTGTCTACGGCATTGTCATAGGGGGAGTCAAATCGATGTGCTTGTTAGCATAACAAAAATTAGTATATTGAGTAAGGGGGAGAACATATCAAATTGTGTCGTATCTTGAAGCATCGATGCAATATTCTTACCCAGTTTTACATACTACTCAATTGCATAACAAACTCTTGTTGGACTATGTCCTTCTAGAAACCAAGATGTGTGGTGACTTTGAGTTTGTTATCTCTACCTTGAATCTTCGCTTGCAGGAACACTCTTATCTGAAGACGCTGAAGATTACAAGAAGATCAAGTACATTATGGTTAGGGCTAAAAGATTTTACTATTTGAATCCATATGTAAGATTGGTTTTTGTCACTAAAATTGACAAAGGGGCAGATTGTTAGAGCATAGCTCGGTTGAACCCACTGATGTTGCTATCTCAAGTCAGTTGTCAAGTTTATGAGACAAAAACACAATCCTTTATAAGTTTACTCTACAACTCGGACTAGGATAGTTCTAGGTAATCGAGACGAAGACTGATGAAGACGAAGACCGAAGCTTACTACTTGATAAATCAAAACGTCCTCGCTGAAGGTTAGAAAGGCATTTCCTTTCCGTATCGTTTTTACCATTTCTATCATACCAATAGTCTATGATGTTGTTTATATGATCCGAAGGTATTCTAGGATTTTCGCCTTTGCATTTGCCACACTTGTGATAATTTGTATAGGTAGAGTAAGTTGAGTTGTCTCTTGAAATAACCCCAACGGTGAACGCGTTCATGAAAGCGTACATATGTTGACTTTAGGATTTCAGAGAACGAGCTAAGTTTGTATGAACGCGTACATACAAGTTCAAGAATTCTCCTGAATTCTCCTGAACTCTAAGGACTGCTCTATGAACGCGTTCATATAAGCCATGCGAAAACTTCCAACTTCCATATCTTGAAGTTTTCGGTCTAGACATGATTAGTTCTCGGACTTGTCGTGACTTGGCCCATAGAATTCAACAACTTAATCCAAGCGATGTTCAAACTAAGTATTTGGACCTGAAGTCGGAAAGCGATGTCCAAACAAGCATTGGACCAGAAGTCCCGAACCTTCAAACAAGGTTGAGTCTTGTTTAACTTATGGCTTAGTCCAAAGTTCTTAGAAGATTGAGAATGGGTATTCAAGCTATGGACTTTCCTAGTTCTGGAACTTGCTTGAGCCCTACTCAAGGTTGCTTAAACTTTAAGCAAAGCCTCCCTTGGTGATCACTATAAATAGATGACCTTCTGCAAGATACAATCTTAATCCTCTACACATCTGTGTATCCTTGCATAAAGGTTTGGTCGTCATCTCGAAGTCCTTTTTGGACTACGACTATTGAAAGACTTCACTTGAGGATCGTGAAGCACGGGTCAGAAGTAAAATTCCATCCTGTATCTTGGGTTGATTGAATTCTTTCAATCTTATCACGACCAAAATTTGATAGAAACTTCGTAAGGTAGATCTTGTATCGTAAACCCTAGAAGTTCCCAAACGCAAATCACGAACTAGGTTTCATACTAAGTTCGTCTCGCGTTCGGAGGTAAAGTTGCTTAGGCTAGATCAATAAGCCCTATTCAACATATCGATTTCCATTAACCTTGACTCTAAGTCTAAAGGAAATCACAATCGTATTCTTGTTTAATTACTTGGATACTTTTAGGCGTCCTGTTAGAGGCAGGGTAGCGCTAGTCTTCACGAAAGGGAAGTGGAGCAACTCCTAGGCCTGTAAAGGACGTCAGCTAGGGGAATCAAGTACGTAGGCTACTGCGGGAGCCAAGAGACGTAGGAGCACATTGGTAGCTGAATTGCTTGTAGTCTGAATTCAGTCTCGATACAGTCCAGTCCGAAGTCTGAGAGTAGGCTAGCGTCTGTATATCGCTCATACTAAGGGTGTTCACATCTGGACGAGATCTCGAGGTTTTTCTTCTAGGTTTGCAGTTTCCTCGTTAACAAAATTCTGGTGTCTTGCATTACTTTTCCCTTCCGCATTATATTGTCTCTGATATATATAATAAAAGTAACTGCAAGTTTGTTGATTCATAACCTTTGAGTGAATCCATCTCTATTGAGATCTACAAGAACTACGTTCTTGTTAGAGTTCGGTTCTATGAACTATACTCAGGTTGTTGTTTGAATATTGATTTGTGAGATCGTTCAAACAACCATAATCAACTAGGTTCACGAAAACAAAAAGTTGGCGGTGTATCTCGGTATCCCCGCTTTTTCAGTCATGGTTTACCTAGTTCTACCTTCCAAAAATGGAGGTTCCAGAAAATCCACTTTTCTAACTTTCTCGAAAATGAGTCTTCAGATCTAAAAGTGACAAAACTGCTTTCCTTATATAATTTTGCTAGAAAAAACCCTATAATATCCCTAAGCTAGTTTTTGTAGTATGAATCATATATAAGATTGTGAGGGTATTTTCTAGAAATTGTAATAATAACGGATTTGAAATCCAAAACTACTGTTTCTTTCAAGATGTTAGGAAATATCCTTTCATTCTTATTTTGCATGAAAACTTTTTAAAAGACCTTTTGGGATCTTGATTGGATCTTTGTATTTCAAAGCTTGGATTCCTTGAAAAACTCAAATCTATCATCATGATGATTTGATCGAAACTTCTTAAGTATGCTAAAGCTCGAACTCTTTAGATACTTAAGATGATGAAGCTTATGATAAGAACATAATAGAGGAATAAAGGAAAAACTTGAAAACCCTAAGAAATTTTTTTCCGAGAATTTTGAAAACCATCAAAACACAGGCAAACCTAAGTTGTTTAATCAGTCTCTGTTTCTAACGCCAAACTGTGTTGGTATAAAACCTTCTTAGAGATCTTATACCTAACATCCAATAGATCAATATATTCAACCAACGATTTAGAGAGATATTCTAGTGTATAACAAAATATCGAAAGGACGAAGTACTACATCGATGAAGATTAAAGCATAGCAATTGACAAAATAATGATCTAAATATTCATTAATGTAAAGTGTTTTTCTCGTTAATACTACATGGAGTTTGTGCTCAAAGACCTTAGGAGATTCAATACTAACCTAGTCTCTTAAATGTCCCAAGACTTATAAAAAAATCCAACCATTACAAAGGGGCTCGAGCTCGCCTTTTATAGATAGAGTTACAAGTGGGTTACATCTAATAAGACAGATTACACAATCGTGGTGGTGTCAGAAGCTGTCGAGTATGTCGGTGGCCTTCGAGATACCTCTAGAGGATTCCCTTGTTTTGCTATCTTTCGATGACTTCACGAGGTGCCCATCCCTTCAATTGTATCTCTTTCCTCGTTGATCTTCTGATCCTTGATGCATTCTTCCCTTCGTTACACCTTTACGAGCGATGGCTCTTTCCGAGTTGTTCAGTACTTCGAGCCCTGTCCTCTTTTGCGGTGCTCCTTCCTTGGGGTGCTGACACGTGTCTCAATAGTTTTATGCCCCCACAAGACTAGTTGGTTAAAACAATATGATCATAATACGACTATTAGTTACAAAGCTTCCCCTCGGTATTCCTGCGCCTCCAACCACAACAAGGTGATCAAGCACATGTACTCCCTTAGAGAAACAAATGTCCTTTACTGTCTTCCCTAAGAGTTGCTCCACAGTCCTTCGTGAAGACTATTGCTACCCGACCTCCAATCGGACGATTACAGCATTTACGGATAACAACCAAACAACGACAGGTCAAACCACTAAATGATATCCTTGGTAACTTAACATATATTTCACCGAAGTACTTTTACCCCAAGAGTGAGGCAAAATAAGTTTACTTGGTAATAAACCCCTCAAGATATCAAACAAGGTTTAGAAACCAAATTCACGAAAGAGTAACCTTGTCGTCCCAGTTGAAATTAAGCAATTTTGGATGCGTACAATATGATGACCTTGATGAAAAAAATACCTGCAAAACAAATCAATCCAAAATAACGATCTTGATTCCACTCAATATTTATTTGTTTGGCACAAACTGAAAGCAACTTGCTTACAAACCTAGGTCAATAGATACAGAGATGTTCTAATCACTACGATCTTGAGTGGCCTTATATCAGAAGAGAAAGACCTTAGAATAAACAAGATCGTAAGACTTTGATAGACGTGATAAAACAGAACACAAGTACAATACAAAGAAGACTAGTAAACATAAACTATAGTTTCCCTGAAGAGGTATTCTAGGCTTCCCTATCCCCAAGAGAAGACTTTCAGACTAATCCAGACGGAGAGCAAAGCTCAAACGTACTGAATGGAATAGTGGGCATCACAAGCTTACTTTTACGAAGAATAAAACTTGGTAGAGGGACAAAGTTTTTAGGATGATACCAACTTCTATTTATATGACCAAGGCTTAGCTTTGAAATGAGGCAAACTATAATTTCGGAAATTCTCTAAAGCACATTTCTATTAATTCTGAAATTGCTCATATAGATTCATTGCATTTAATGTAATCTAATACTTTGGGATTTTTACATTTAACAAAAGATATTCCATTAAATGTTTAGCCTAAACTATTCAAATAAAATAATACTCAATAAGATATATTTGGATATTTCAATAATTCGAAATATGGTGCTTACCAAATATACTCCCCGGGATAGAGTTCAACTCGAAATCCGTGTCCTTGGATTCGAAAATCATCTTATGGTATTATTACTTGCAAATGCCGTTATCAACTTTGATAATGTCGACATCACTTCCTAAGCATTGCTGGACGGGCCAGATCGATTTTAGGTGGAAGTGGGATTAGGTCCAGTATGGCTAACATTAGAACAACGTATCATAGTAGACATGGACAAGCCTTGTGTCTTAAGCTTAAGTGAACACGTAGGTTCAAGGAAATTCTGAATCATACAATAAAGATATACCATGGAAAGTACTGTGTATGATTCTCCGAGTAGTAATGTTGTTCCTCATGAATTCACGATTCCAATGTAGATGATCACTTTAATGATATCCGAGAATTCATATCAAACACCAGCAGAATACTCAATTGGGTGTTTGATCATGTAGTGTATAAATACGACGATTTAATCACATATATTATTGATTAAAAATCATGTGTCAACTAACGAGAGCGACGGACCATCTCTCTAATGATGACTCAAACAAATTTAGTTGTACATTGAAGACGAACAAATTCAAACCTCAAACTGAGTATCAAACTCATTAATTTGTTGAACCACAAATCAAAAAGATAGAGTTTGAACTTCGAAATACATTTTCTGAGATAACCATATTTAGGTTTCGAACTCTACATCTTGTTTAGCAGAAACCAAATGTTAGGTTTCGGATTCTAGAGTGCATATGAATAAAACCGAATTTCTAATGATGCCTCAAACAAGTTTAGTTGTACATTGAAGATGAACAAATTCAAACCTCAAACTGAGTATCAAACTCATTAATTCGTTGAACCACAAATCAAAAAGATAGAGTTTGAACTTCGAAATACATTTTCTGAGATAACCATATTTAGGTTTCGAACTCTACATCTTGTTTAGCAGAAACCAAATGTTAGGTTTCAGATTCTAGAGTGCATATGAATAAAACCGAATTAAGGTTTCCAAATATGGATTCCATATAGCGGAACCAATACTTGATTTCGAACTTTAGATTTCCTGTTCAACAAAACCACATTGAGGTTTCGAAACAAAGAACACATTAAATTCCCAACAAATGTCTGGTGTCGAACTTGAGAGTCCATGTGGTCAAGCAACGTTTCAACATCACACCTTTTTGTCCTTGACGCAGAGGCAAATTTCCCGGTTCACATAAACCTTTAGGAATCCCAAGTCTTTATTATAGACCTTTAGAAATCACATGGTCAAGACACATTGGTCTCGATTCTCAAGTCACTGTTAGCAAGCAAACATAGTTTCGAACTCAAGTTTCTTATGGTCAAAACTTAGATTTAAGTTTTGGGCTTAATATCTCATGGACCAAAACCAAATAATGGTTTGGAACATTAGAGTCAGTTTTACAAACACCCACATTGTGGTTTCGAACTCTAAAGTCCATAAGAAAGAAAACAAGGAATATGGTTTCAAAATCTAAAAGTAATATGGCATTCTTGATATTTATATGTCCAAAATCATATGTATGATTTCGAACTCTAGAAATCAGATCCAAACAAAGATACAGTATTCAAACTCAGAAAAGCAATATGTCGAGTCTACACAACATAGGTGTGAGTCACGATCTCGATTACTTTAGTACATACGAATACATAGTAACAATCCGACTGAGTCAGACAAGGTACGTCGAGACACAATACTATGATGGATTTAATCTCGTAATACTACAGAGACAACATCAAATAGACTGCTATTATCAACTCGCGTTTTAGGAAAAACCTTATATCACTTAGAGACTGATGAGAAAAGACTGCTCTAAGCAATATAGAATGTCATAACTACAACAACGAATACCGCGAGCGATATCGTGGAGTTATCTCTTAAGACACATTGATCACAAGTGATGAAGTCAAACGTAAAGCTCAAGCATTAAGTTATGTTTTTGTCCTTTGTAGCACAAGTGTAAAAGATAATGGAATCGCTTTATTTAGATTCACTAACCTCTTGAATGCGAAGCTGAATATCCTCGTTTGCTCCTCGATCTTCTTCGACTCTCCATGTGGTGACTTCAAATCCCTCCAACATCTTTCACAACCTAAAACTAACTTAATGAACTCTTTACCTAATCCGTGTTTCAAGCGGTCGAGTTTTGATCACTAAATTTGACAAGTAAGCTTGACATACCAACACTTAGGTGAGGTTGACCGAGCCATGCCCTAACACACGGTCTATGGAAAATCCGTCGGTCGATATAAAATCTTTCAAACCAAGCAAGGTGTGATAGTTGGGAAAACTAAGCAAACTATGATGTTTCTTACCCCAAATAAATTATCTTGGGTAGGGCTATATTATGCCATGCGCGTGCCGGCCGAAGGCCACGGAAGAGGATATATGCATAACTATATCACAAGATGTTGATTCTTTAAGGGCTAAAATCGAAATTGTTCTGATTGAATTGAAATCATACATGCTAAAAAGAAAAATTCTATGCTTTGTATGGGCGAACACATAATAATATTGGGTTAAAATCCAATTTTAATACTATTATTTTACCCTACTAATTTTTTTTGGGCTAAATCCAGGGACGGGCTGAAGCCAGGCTTAGCCCATTGCTAGGTCTGTCCCTGCCCATAAGAAGGGGTCTGACGTGACCAACTAAATGCGGTAACTAATGACATTACTATGACACAACCAACTAAACAACCTTTGATGTAGTTAACTAAAAACTAAAAATAATTGAGATTGTTCCTAATTGTCGGTCTATGTCCCAACACTCAGAGGAAAAACATGAAATAAACCACCATTAAACACAAATCAATCGAACAGGTTGAGCTCCGAACATAGTTTTAAGTTGGTTTTTCCGGCAGCGAAAATAAAGAAGAAGACCTCTACGAATTCTCGGTCCTTCGCCGGTCAGCGGAGCTGAAATAAAGCTCGCCGCGCAGTGTTTCTGTTTTTTTTTCTTGGAACCAACTACATATAAACCAGCTTAATGAAAGTTTTTGCCAGGATCTATTCTGATGCCCTAGAAAAATTCCCAATTCTTTTTTGAAAGCGTCGAGCAGACGCGCCAACACCAAAATAAACCCTCCAAAAACCCTCATTCGCAATTCACTCTCACTCTCGATTCTCTATTCCTTAGCTTATTGTTACTTGGTTCGTTGTCGGATTTAGGGTTTTCACGCCCTTATATCCGAACTCCTCACCGCATTCATTTTTCTACAGTATTGAGCATATTCTAGGATTTTGTGTTAAATCTCATAAGAAAATATGTCGTGGGAAGATGAAATTGTTGATAAAGATGTCAAAAATGCTGGTTTAGTCATTAGTGATCGTATCAATCGTGATGTTGCAGCACAACTTGATCTTGAAGAAGCCCTAGAAGCTTCTAGATATGATACTCATCCTTATACATCTCATCCCAAAGAGGTATATAAACTTTCTCACTGTTTTTGTAACTTTTCTTTCATTAGTTTCTTTGTTATAGAATACACGAGTTATTCTTATGTTTTTTCTACTGTAGTGGCCTCCTTTAGTTGAGGTCGTGGATACACGGGAGTTGCCATCTGTGCTTATTGAAAGATACAATGCTTCTGGTGGAGAGGGAACTGCTTTGTGTGGAATATTTCCCGAGATACGCAGAGCATGGGCTACCGTGGATAACTCGTTATTCCTTTGGCGTTTCGATAAGTGGTGAGATACTACAACTACAAAGCAATGTAAAAGCAATCAAATGTTTCTTTTGCACTGCTTTATCACACATTTGATACTCGTGCTATCCTCTAGCTCACAATCACTGACATACTTTATACTACTTCGAGATATCTTGTTTATCTATTCAAACTGTAAGCATGAATTTTCTCTTCCAGGCCGAGTCTAATTTTTGCTTCTCATAAGATTTTTTTTTATTGTTTCACGCTTCAGAAAAGAATTACGATTTATGAATTGACTTAAACAATGAATTCATTGTCCATTTTGTGTTAAGAGTGGTCGAGCATATACTAGTTACTAATAGCAAGAAGATTTAAGTCTTCAAGGTGTTGGACACGGGGTCGCTTTAATTATTTAGAAATCTTGTTTCCCATGTAGTTAACGCCACATGAACTGCCTTCAGTTCTTGCGATTCTAATTCAATTAAAGAGTAATGATGGCTTCTGGGATATGTATTATATTTTTAATGCGCTATATTTTCCAGGGACGGTGAATGTCCAGAATACAGCGGTGAGGAACAAGCTATTTGTGCTGTCGGCCTTGCCAAGTCAAAGCCAGGAATTTTTATTGAAGCTATCAAATATATTTTAGTGATAGCAACTCCTCTTGAGGTTCTTGTCTCATCTCAATTTACATTCTCCCCTTCTATTTTTCTTGGTAGCTATGTGGAGTTGAGTTAAAAGGCAGTTGATATTGGATACTTCCCTACATCCTTCGATTTTCTTCTCTTATACGTGTACTTTGCTCTAAATAAGGTGATCTCCATGACTCCATGTATGTATCCGATATAGTGACCATGCCTTCTTTTTGTTTAGATTTCCGAGTGATTTTGTATCCAATACACAAAAAAAGGCTTGTTCAATAAATATTTTCCAGTTATATACCTTCCATGGGGGTATAGTAGTAGCTATTACAGTAGCCAGAATTCCCCAAGCTCTGGTTCTCGAACCCTATTAAATTAAAGTAAGTGTCGAGTATAGTATAGTGTATAGTAAGTGTTAGTTACCTCAGACTTCAGCCATACCCTCCATCATAGACATTATGTGGAAGCCTGCTGACGGAGAAGCTTGATTTATAAAGGGGTCTCTTAAAATCAAACTATCTTTTCTAAATACAGCGACTTCCGAAGCTGATTTTTTTTTCGTTTTTATCTGTTCTGAACACTTAACTTGTTATGTCACTGTTCTTATGCACCATTTTTTACATTACATACTAATTATTTTACTGACTACTAAACTTTCTTTTTACTTTGGATAGGTGATCCTGGTTGGAGTTTTTTGCGCTGAGGGAGGAGATGGAACAGATCCATATGCAGAGGTTTCATTACAGCCCTTGCCAGAGTACACAATACCATCTGATGGAGTTACCATGACTTGTATTACATGTACAAAGAAAGGCGATATTTTCTTGGCTGGTCGTGATGGACACGTCTATGAGATGCAATATACAACTGGCGCAGGATGGAATAAACTTTGTCGTAAGGTTTGCCTTACTGCAGGTTTGGCGAGTCTTGTTTCAAGGTAGGCAATACCTTGACTTCTTTGGTGTTACTATATTTCCTGGGTGTGCATGTTCACAGCTTGATTTCGTGTAAATGTGCAGATGGGTTGTACCAAATGTATTCAAATTTGGAGCAGTTGACCCAATTGTTGAGATGATTGTAGATGATGAGAGGCATGTGCTCTATGCACGTACTGAAGGGATGAAACTCCAGGTGTTTGATTTGGGAGCAGATGGTGGTGGCCCACTTAGGAAAGTGACAGAAGAAAGAAATTTAATCAATCAGAGAGATGCTGGATCAAGAAATGCTAATCGGGCATCAAAACCATCCATAGTTTCCCTATTTCCCTTATCTGATGTTGAATCAAAGTGGTTGCACCTTGTGGCTATTTTATCGGATGGTAAAAGAATGTACCTGTCAACCAGTCCATTTGGTGGAAGTAATGGAAGTGTTGGACGCTTGGGTGGATTAAGTAGTGCACATCAGCGGCCATGCTGTTTGAAGGTTGTAACGACCAGGCCTCCTCCTCCATTGGGAGCCAATAGGGGGGTTACATCAGGAGCTCTGTCTCTTGCTGGTAGGTCACCAACTGAAGAACTTTCTTTGAAGGTAGAAACAGCATATTCTTCTTCTGGAACTTTAATGCTTTCGGATTCCTCCACCTCGGTGTCCTCTCTTCTGTTGGTGACTCGAGACCCAAGCGCACAATCAGCTGGTGGTTTTGGGTTTAGTGGGAGGACTTACGGTGCTCTACGTGAATCTGTTTCTTCCCTACCTATTGAGGGACGGATGCTTTCTGTTGCCGATGTCTTACCTTTACCAGATACAGCAGCTACCGTGCAATCACTGTATTCTGACACGGAATCCTGCGGCTTTGAAGGCTTAGGAGAATCACGTGAAGGGGCGGCAGGAAAGCTATGGGCTAGAGGTGAACTAACTATTCAACATATTTTACCACGGAGAAGGGTTGTTGTATTTAGCACCATGGGCATGATGGAAGTTGTTTTCAACCGTCCGGTTGACCTTCTGCACAGGCTATTAGATTCCAGTTCACCAAGATCAGTTTTGGATGGTTTCTTTGACCGTTTTGCCGCTGGAGAAGCTGCTGCTATGTGTTTACTGCTGGCATCAAAGATAGTACATACTGACTACCCTATAAGCAGATCTGTTTCTGAGAAGGCTGCCGAAGCATTTGAGGACCCAGGATTTGGTAGAATGCCACACGTTGGAGGTAGTACTTCACTGACCACTAACGGAGGGTTCGGCATGGGCCAGGTTGTTCAAGAGGCTGAGCCTGTTTTTTCTGGTGCTCATGAAGGGCTTTGTTTGTGTTCTTCGAGGTTGCTTTTTCCAATATGGGAAGTTCCTGTTGTAGTCATCCAAAGGGGTTCTGTTTTTTCAGATGCCAAATGTGAGGATGGCGTTATTGTTTGCAGGCTTTCTGCTGGGGCAATACAAGTTCTTGAAAGCAAGATTCGTTCCTTGGAGCAGTTTATAAGATCTAGAAGAAACCAAAAGAGGGGTCTTTATGGTTGCGTTGTTGGTTTGGGTGATGCAACTGGTTCTATATTGTGTGGAACAAGTTCAGAAATTGGAGTAAGCGAGAGGGTAGGGAACCTGTTTGGTGGTTATGCGCCAAATGTTGACTCAAGTAATGGCTGGATGTCTAGTAAAAGGCAGAGACGTCCTTATAGTCCCACAGAATCGGCTGCCATGGAGGTAAATGGTAGTCGCTGCTTTGGATTCTGTGGTTGAATTTTCCTATTTTTGGTTCCTTAATATTTTATGGTTCTTTTACAGGTGAGGGCAATGGAGTGCATAAGGCAGCTGCTTCTTCGATCTGGTGAAGCTCTGTTTCTACTGCAGCTTCTTTCGCAGCATAACATCACTCGCTTGACTCAGAGTTTTGATGCAAGTTTACGACAAAAATTGGTTCAGTTAACTTTTCGCCAGCTAGTTTGTGCTGAAGACGGTGATCAGATAGCTACGAGGCTAATATCTGGGCTTATGGAGGTATAGTATGGTTGATCTTTAAAATAAGACCTTTGGACGACACCCACCAGGAATAATTGTTCTTTTTAGCTATCTCATTATTTAAGATACACAAGCTGAAAACCTGTGTGTATTTTTCTTCCCACCTCATTTCCTGTCATTAAGTTCGGATATTTTCTTCCACAGTATTATACAGGAACAGATGGCAGGGGTACTGTGGAAGATATCAGTGGCAGACTGCGCGAGGGTTGTCCTAGCTATTACAAGGAGTCTGATTACAAATTTTATCTAGCAGTCGAATGTCTTGAGAGAGCTGCAGTCACTATTGACTCGGAAGAGAAGGATCATCTTGCAAGAGAAGCTTTCAGTTTCTTAACTAAAATTCCGCAGTCCGCAGACCTAAGCACTGTATGCAAGCGTTTTGAAGATTTAAGGTTTACATCTCTAATACAAATGGTTTTTATAGATAGTCCATCCTCTATTCTTTCCGCCAACACTTCTTATTTTGTCCTGCAGATTTTACAACACTTCTTATTTTGTCCTGCAGATTTTATGAAGCTGTGGTCCGGTTACCACTACAAAAAGCCCAGGCTCTAGACTCTGCAGGTGATGCTTTCAATGAACAAATTGATGCAAACAGAAGAGCAAACGCCCTAGCTCAGCGTAAGCAGTGTTACGAGATAATCACTAGTGCTTTGCGTTCCCTGAAGGGTGAAACTGCAAATAGGCCTACAGCTGTTCGATCAGTCCCTGATCCCGCCTCTCGCAGTAGATACATTCGTCAAATTGTTCAGCTTGGTGTGCAGTCCCCTGATAAAGCATTTCACGAGCACTTGTATTGCACTCTGATTGATCTCGGCCTTGAGAATGAATTGCTGGAGTATGGGGGTCCCGATTTGGTTCCTTTCCTCCAGAGTGCAGGTCGCCAATCAGCACAAGAGGTTTTACCTACTTTAGCTATCTTGTCCCAAAGACTTAAAATTCTTGTTGCATGCGTCTGTTCATTTTTTTTTTTTTTGGGTTGCCGTGTTGGATAAATTTATACATCCGCGAAGCATGAGCATTGGTGATATACGATCAAGATGGCCTAACACTCCTACATTTTTCTCCAACAAGTGAAATTTCGTGAAGCCGGTTTATTTAGTAAATGTCAAGTTGAAGAGAAGAAACCTGGCTATAATGAAAAGTGAAAAGTCTTATGATACAGCTAGCTAAGTCACCAGCATTTCTTATATGTATGATAAGAAAAGGAGCCATTTGTTTTATAAGCTACCCGTAGTTAATTTTATCAACCCTTTGCTTCAGTTTCCATCATTTAAGAGTTGTTATAATCATATCAACATTACCCTTCACTTCAGTTTCCATCATATTTCAATATTATCCTCAGTTATTTTCTTCTCTTGTAAGCAGGTTCATGCTGCTTCTGCAGCCGCACCAGCTTCTCCTGGTGGTCACTTAGGGAAAGCTATCCCTTCATCCGGAGTCAAGCACCTTGACCTTCTAGCACGGTACTATGTTTTGAAACGACAACATGCTCTTGCAGCTCACATATTATTAAGACTGGCAGAAAGGCACTCCAGTGACGCTGAGGATGTCATTACACTAGATCAGAGGTACTCTATAACTATGAATGCCTTTTGCTATTCTATAGCTTTATGAATCCATAGTTTCTGTTGAATCATGTAAAAGTTTACGTGCTTGTGATATTTTGTTACAAATTGTCTTGGTGGAGCCAGGCGCCAGTACCTCAGTAATGCAGTTCTTCAAGCAAAGAACTCAACCAACAGCGATAGTTTAGTTGGTGGTTCAACTCATGGTATTTTCGATGGTCAGCTAGATATGCTTGAAGGAAAGCTTGCTGTTCTTCGATTTCAAATGAAAATTAAAGAGGAACTAGAAGCAATAGCGTCAAGGATGGCGGATTCACCTACTCCTGAAGACCCGTCTTCCCAGAGGAACATGATTACCAGTGACAATCTTGCAAACATTGCACGAGAAAAGGCCAAGGAGATCTCGTTGGATTTAAAGAACATCACTCAGTTGTATAATGACTACGCAGTTCCATTTGAGCTTTGGGAGGTACGCGTCTCTCTCTCTCTCTCTCTCTCTCTCTAATATATGTGTGTGTGTGTGTGTTATGATGGACCTATTACAAAGTTTAAATATGGAATTTTGATGTTCTGCTGCCAGTAATCACTTTGCTGTAATTGTCGTTGCTCTACATTTGTTTTCGATTACTGTGCAAAGACAACTAGCTGTGATGACAGTATGGCTATAATAGAATTAAATCAGTTTTCCTTAGATAATATGCTGTTAATTAAATCAGTTTTTTTAATAACACTCTTAGCAGACACCTTATCCATGCATAAACGTACTGTATGCTATTCCGTATGCATCAGTAATCAGTTCCATCTTACAAGAGATAGTTTGTTTCAGCTGCACTTCTGCAAAGATGGCAAACATAATTGATGGTTGAAACTTCACTGTAGTACAAGTTTCAAACCAGGAATCAAACTATCAATGGTGTCTTTGGTTGCATATAGGATCTTATGTGGAAAGTTATCCCGTCTATCAGTTCCAAGAGTAGAATCTAGTAGAAATAGTGAAAGAGTCTTCACCAGGTCTGGGCAACTTGTACCTCATTTGAGTTCCAAATAATTTATCATCCTATACAGACTAAGAGGTCTGCTATATCAATTGTTTCATTTACATTTAGGTGCCATGAAAATCCAGATTTACAAACCAGTTGAGGTAGCCTCACGGTTCGTTTCTTTTTGCATCATATTCTTCTTGTTGTGACCTGAAACAAGTTGGCTAACAGTTGATTTTCCCACCCATGTCATGCCAAAAGATAGAAGAATCACCATTATTTCATGATTGTGACATTTATACCCATGTTGTATTTTGCTTTTAGAATTCCTTTCCGTAGCCCATATCCAGTTGCTTAAGGACAACTTATGGTAGATAGATTTTTAGTTATCCACAAACTTCTCAAGAATAATTCTTTTCCGTAAAGCTTCTTTTATTCCCAACTCTTAACTTTGTTCATTTTTATTAGTGTTTCATATTCCAAATACATGTGATTTCAAATAAGAAATAACCTGTCTTCTTTTGATAATGATCTGTGGCATGCGTTGTATACCTAATGGAAGTGGGACCAATTGGCATTTTGGAATCGGAGTTTGGATTGTAAGTTAAGGCAAATGATCAACTCCAAGTTAAGATATCTAGGTTGGGTAGTATTCATTTCCACTGTCTAGGTCTTATTACATATGTATGAAAGTGGTGCAGGGATGGTCTAAAGACTCCACATACCTAGCTGGAGCTAGGAAGCTGAACTGTATATGCGTTTTTGATGTATTATATGCTAAAAGTGAAGACGAAACCCGGACATACATATTTTTACCATGTAACATGTTTGTTGTAAAATAAATGTTGCTCACTATAGTTTGAGGGCCCTAAACTCTAGCATAACCATAAAGTCCAACAAGATGATTTGTTCCGTACACAAATGACCAAGGACAAGACCACAGAATGTGGAACACTTTATTGTTGCTTGAATACCCTAAAATCTTAATTTGTTTTGTCATTTATAGTTTTTTCGGCTGCATTAATTTTTTCTTCTCTGCTTATGATGGTACATTCGTTCTTTTGACAGTGCTTGCGAGGTGAACATTTAGCTCCTCTTTCATTTTGTATGTTTTCACAATTTGCTTTCACCTGCCACTCAACTGTTTTCAGATATGCTTGGAAATTTTATACTTTTCCAACTATTCCGGGGACGCAGATAGTAGTGTTGTTCGAGAAACTTGGGCTAGACTTATTGATCAAGCTTTATCAATGGGTGGAGTTGCTGAGGCTTGTTCTGTTTTGAAGAGGGTCGGATCTAATGTGTATCCTGGAGATGGAGCTGGATTACCGCTGGATACACTATGTCTCCACCTCGAAAAAGCTGCACTGGTACTGCTGAATGCTGCTTTGCTAAACTAATTTCGTGTAATTCAGTTAGCTGTTCTGATAGAATGTTAATGTGTCATCACTTATATCACACAGTTTGCTATGTTTATATATTTAGTTTTTTATTATGAAGAAGGGGTCAAATGAGCCATGGTTGAGGGGTCTACATGGAGATGATCTAGGGCTGATTTCCAATATGCTTTTCTAAATTTCTAATACGTTATAATTTATAAAAACAAATCATAAACACGATGAGATGCCTATCCAAGGGTGATGGTTGGGGATTAAAAGGGCTGATTTGGGTTATGACGATTAACATTATGACAAGATTATCTGAAGAAATTAGTCAGGATCATCCTGGTGTAGTGGAAATCACCATTCTTAATTATTGTCTGTATGGTATATTGTTAAGGACTATATAGTGCATGGATGTTTCTAGCTCAGATGCAGTAGGCATTGCAATTCTTTAATATAATGTTCAGATTTATTTTGCCTTTAGATTTGTTTAGAGTTGTTAGGTATCTTACTTTCAAGGCCACCCAGAACTTTGTTGACATGGAATTATTAAAAGCTGTTTGCTAATTATCTACTTGTCTTTTGCAGGAGAGATCAGTTTCAGGAGCTGAGCTAGTTGGAGATGAAGATGTTGCTAGAGCTCTTCTTGCAGCTTGTAGGTGTGCAGCAGAGCCTGTAATGAGTACCTATGATCAGTTGCTCTCAAATGGAGCTATTCTTCCATCACCAAGACTTAGGATGCGTCTTCTCAGATCGGTGCTTGTGGTCCTACGTGAATGGGCAATGTCGGTACTAGCACAGAGGATGGGAACAAGCCCTATTGGGGCGTCTCTTATATTAAGTGGGGCATTCTTCCGGGAACAAACGGCTGTTCTAAACCAAGGGGTCCGAGACAAAATCACAAGTGCTGCAAACAGGTCAGTATGTTCACAATGTACTTAATATTCTTCATCCTTAAATATTCTTGAAATGTTACTTGAAGGCAGTATTAGGAAGCAAAAACCCATCAACATGGCTAACTATTCTTCATCCTTAACATATTTCCTCCACATTGTTACAAATTTTGATATTTCCTTTAGTAGCATATGTGATGTCATCATGTAAAAATATGAATTGTTATCCAACATGTCAGGCGAATCCTTTGGTTTACCCAGTTTTTAGCTTCTTATTCATGCATGGTAATTAGGTTAAAATCAATTTGTCTTCATGTCAACAGTTCTACTATATATTATCTTGGTGTTCATAATTTGGAGTTTTGAATAACCTCTCCTTGCAGTGAAATTTGGTGTTGCGTTCTTTCATTGATTATCTTATTTTAGTTCAGGATATCTGCATTATGGATTTGTGATTAATTATGTGGTTACAGGTATATGACCGAGGTGCGGCGACTATCTCTTCCCCAAATTCAAACCGAGAGTGTCTACCAAGGTTTTCGTGAACTTGAAGAGTCATTAATGAACCCATTTTCTTAAGATTAGTTTTGAATATTCTTTATCTTTGTTTGCCCCTTGTGGTATATGGAAATCTCCCCATGTAAATTTTATTTTATTTTGTTATGTACCGGTTGAAAAGAACGAATGTATCGCTTTTGAGGATAAATGGATGCTAACAGATATTAAAGGGAATTGTTGGCGGCTGTTTTGAGGCTTGGGGTTCTTTGACAAAAAGGGCCTACTGTTCTGTTTTTAGATGTTGTACAACATCACTATATCAGCATTCTGTTCTCTTTTACATTTTGGCACAAATTTGCACGAAAGTGTTGTCTCTTCCTTTTTTGTTCAGAAAAGCTTTAATTTGTACTGAAGTTGCTGAGGGTTTTGGAAGTTAATTCCAAGAAGGATGAATTTGCTCAAGAAAGTCGATTATGATGAAAAGAAATCAGGGAGGCTTGACATATTTTCATCTGGTCCCCCAAACATGTTAACGTGCAAGTGCAGGATAATTTGCATGTAGGTGGTCAGCATTGTAATGATATACCTTCCGGTTATAGAACAAAAATATGAAAGGCACAATAGAATTAAAAGTTAGCACACTACCAAGATGGTTAGGAGCTAAACAAAACCAGATACAATAGTAGAGCACCAAAAAGTTACACCAAACAAAAAACAGAACATGAAATTAGTACATGATTGCTTCCCAATTGTCTAACACCGTGCCTAGTGAGTAACCTTCAATGATTTTAGTCCCAGTACACCAATTGTAGATCAATACTTTGATGTTGTTGTAGATCAAAGAATAATAGAAACACGACCAACAACATAGGACGCTAAGCAATTTCCAAAGAGAATCCGAATCTCGTAACCAGAATAACTCTCCTCCAAAGAGAGAGAGCAAAACCAAAGCTTACAAAAGTTTCCTTTTTAATAAGAAAACAGGGAGAAACCCCGATGTTACACGAGAACAATATAAACACGACAAACAACATAGGACGCTAAGCAATTTCCAAAGAGAATTCGAATCTCGTAACTAGAATAACTCTCCTCCAAAGAGAGAGAACAAAACCAAAGGTGACAAAATTCTATGGCGTGCGTACAATAAGTTCATCGGAACTCTTTCACCGACCGGAAAAATAACAATCAAAATTGGGGGTAAAGTAGCGCATTGATCACCGAACATTAAACCCTCCTAGAAGGTACTTCTAGATCTTGAGGTGTTGCTTCAAAACCTTTTACTTGCCGGATAAACTTGCTGATGAGAGATAAGATGCTGTAAACCACATTTATTACAACAATACTAACATCACTGACTAACACAAAAGAACTAGAATAAAGCCCAAGAACACAGCCGGACACGCCGTTATCATGAGTAAATAGCTCAACAACAACACAAATAAAAGATAAATCTAAATCATTACAAATATACAACCGATCAACATCATAAACAATAAAAATTCCCAAACTGGAGAGCTTAGGTGATGCCAAAGGTATCACTGTTGTTGTCGGAATCTGAAACGAACCATTGATAAGTGATATGCTCTATGTATTTCTTAGCCAAACAAGAAAACCCATCTAGGCACGAAGATGTAAAATTGCTTCCATGGTTGATACCAACAAATTTTGATAATCAACAAAATCTAGCAGCTGTTGGAGAAGCTCGCCGTGGAGAGGATAAACACTGCAAACCACTAAAAATCCAATCGCCTTCAAACAACAACAATTAGAGGAATAAGATCTAGATAAACCCTCATGAGAATAACAAGAGAACCAAACCTCTCAAAGGAGAAACAAGATGTAAACCTAATATACCGAACTGAAATTAAAAGAAACCACCAGTGAAAATCGTCCGTTTTAGCTCAGCCATAAACTGTACTATTCTTGTTTATAATACAATTTTTTAACTGTGCTAACTTTTATGTGCTATTTTTATAGCACAAATGGTATTTGAAGTATATATAGTACATTTTAGTTATGTCCTTCTAAAGCACTGTCAGAGACTGTGCTTCAGTTCATTTTTATATTAATAGAAAAGCTTCAATCAGCAGATCTGATTCCTGATTCAGACTCAGCTGAATCACTGAGTCAGTCAACGGATCTGAGTGAGCTGTCTAATTCTGATTTAGCTGAATCAGAAACACCCCGACGAAAATTCTGAAATGATTATCCTTCATTTAAACCACCTGATTTTCACAAATTTCACAAACTGCAATTTTCAATTGATTGAAATTACAAATTACAGCACAATTCATCCATAATATAGGTTCAAAAACATCAAAACATAACTCTAAAGATCTGCCTATACTGTCATATATGTAAACACCTAAAACAAAAACGTTGCAACAACCTGAACTTGAATTGAACCTTCCCATTCCATATATGCTTTATCCATTAGCAAGCTTTGAAGGTCTCCAACTACATTTAGCTTGTCTCCTGTAGACACGAAGAGGTGACTATAAGAAACACATAATTCTCCCTATTACATTCATAGGAACAATATAAAAACTGAAATAACTAGCCTCATTAATGGGATCAACAAGTCATACACAACAATAATGGGATCAACATGGAATTGTGCAGTAAAAACCAACATAATAACTTTAGATAGATTTGCCACACATTTCAGAATACTCCTGACAGAGAATACTCTAATCAGGGTGCCTATGCCGGCTTCACCTATGTAAGCACAAGAACAACAAAACCAAACTTATGATGACGTGCATGTATACACATGACACCATGCAACTTCATGGTCGTTTACTGTCTAAGACATATCTCGACTCCAATTTATTCATTCAAAATCTTAGTAGCCATACTCTCGGCCTCCAAGACCACAAGCTGCATGATAATCTATCTATGCATCTTGGACTACTAAACATGACAAATGAGAAGATGTGCCAACTTCATCACAACCAATATGTAGTACTACCACTCTGCTTCTATAAAGAAAGTTCTACATCACGCAAGTCAAATGGACATTATCCACTCCCATACCCAATTTTGAAATCTCAAATGGGCCGGATACGTTAAGCTTTAAAAACTAATATTCCAGTAAGCAAGGAACAAGCTATAAAGGCGAAAAAGGAAAGTGGACTGCCTAGATCTGCTTCAAAAGGAGCCGATCTGGGCAAGGAAGATGCTGCCAAAAAAGGGTTTCTCGTTTCATGGATAAGGGATAAAAATGAGAGAAAAAGGAGAGTCGTTTCCTTATTTTTTTCATGGATAAAAAAAAAACCCGGGGTGTACAAGTACCCTTCTTGTTAATACATAATTCACGACGGATACGTGGCTCCATCTGAAGATCAGGGGCATGATAATAAAACAGAGACGAAGTATAGAAACGATCCCCAAAGGATTTTATCTCATCACGAGGTATGATGAAAACCGAAAGCCCGGATGGACATAGCCTCGACATGCCTAGGCGTGACAGACGTGTTTTGCAGTTGTCACTTCAACACTTTATGCTAGACAGAAGGAAAGAAGCACGTGTTGACCAGCAAATGGACAAACAGACAGTGTGAAACAACCAAAGGGATAAGAATTGAGACATCAAATATACCGCGAGAATGTGGTAGCGAAGATAAACTCAACAAAAGAGGTGTCACCACGGGAATAGACAACCAGGGCGGTGCACGAAGTCCAAGCTAACAACGAAGACCATCAAATATTAGAAGAAGCTATAGATAGCAAAGAAGATTCATCTTCCCCCCACCCCCCCTCATCTAAGAAGAAGGGGGGTCGAGCATTCTAGGAGAGATACTATAGGCAGAGAAGTATACTAAAATGAGTATCTCTTAGCTTGATAATACACCGTTGTAATCCCAGATTCAAGTAATAAAGCTACCCATACTTACTCCCCGAGCTGTAAGCACACCCAATGCTAAACCTCGTTATATACTTGTGTTCATTGTTAATTTAGTTGTGAATCTCACTATTATAGTTTTAATCGATAGTTCTTAACTCATATTCAGTTAGTACATTATCATGTCATAACAGGGCTTCGGTGAATTCCACAGACTTCCTACACTGAACTCAGAGAGTGTCGGGATCGAGGGTCCTTGATGTGTTTAGATTAATATTCATTTACACCACTTTTGATAGTTAGTATACTATGGGATAAATTAGTAGTAACACCTCTTTGTGGTTAACTTTCTAAGCCAGTGTTCTCTCTTATTTGCAATTTTCTTCTTTTTAGGAATTGGATGATAAAAAGTACGGAATTAAAAAATTCTGATTTTGGGGAAGAGACAAAGGAAAAGGATCAAAAAAGAAAGAAAAAAGGGGAAGAAAATGACCGGCTAGCAGTAGCGGAAAGCTGGGATACTGTTCTATTTGGTCAATCAATAAGGGGTTGCTTGTTAATAGCCCACTCAACTTTTAGAAAATACATTGGATTGCCCTCATAAGACATAACAAAATAATCCTATTGGCTACTCCTAAACGAATGGTCAGCTATTCACAAAATTAGTTGTTCTTTTGTTTGAATTTAATTGTAATTCAGAAAAAGGCAAGTAATTTAATTTCAAAATGTGGTGTTTTAATAGGTAATTTGGCATAAGATCATCCCCACAACGGCTCTTAAAAATCTTACGTAGAGGTTTTATCCAGACAACAATTTGTGAGGGTTTACATATGAGGCAAAATTAACACTCTTCCGCTAATAAACCATCTCTAATATAGTCTTAACTATGTAATATTATATGTGGATAAAGAAAAAAAAAAAAATTTTTGTGAACTTGAAGAGTCATTAATGAACCCAAAAATTGTACTCTTAGTGGTTTTTAAAATGAATCAACCAATAACAAAAGTGGTATACGTGGGTGCACAAATTTTGGGGTGTTAAAACTTTGATTCCTTAATCGTCCCTTAACCAATCAAATATCTTGATCGTATTTGTTTTGTTAATTGATCTTTCTTTATATTTAAATCTTTCTAGAATAAGTTATGGAGCTTATTTTGTTATTATTTTATGGAAATGTTTGAATGATGTTCTCCCTACAAACTTTAAACTGTCCACGAGCTTCATCTAGATGTCTTTTCTATGTAGAAGAAAAAAAATACACATTTATTTTTCAAATGTCATTATGCCAAGGTAGTATGGATGCTACCGCCATGTTATTCTTTATTAACTGTACTTTCTGACGCTACCTTTAAAGACTATTATAAAACTTGGGTGGATACTGTTTTTGCCTGAAAAACACTGTACCGTCTCTGGGTACTTTCGTAGTGTTCGAGATCAAAATCGAATAAGACAAGCCTAAACCAAGTCAATGGCCGTTGAAGTCTTGCTTCGGTCACAGAGAGGATAGAGGTTGATCTAGGGAGGGAAACAGTGAAAGAAACTTGAGATCAGGTTGAGGATGTGTGTTTCTGGGTGTAAGAATTCAAGATCTCCGTCGTAAGAGTGACTGGAAATCTCCAAGGCTAGAAATGTGTTGAATACTCAGGTATGTGTGCTGAGATTCTGGTATTTTCAGGTGTTTCTGAATGCTCTAGTTGTTCTGAATATTCTGCCTTGGAAGATAGAGGAATCCTCTATTTATAGTGTTGAACTCACCCTGATCTCTCGACAGAGAAGGTGGAAGCCGTGGAAGAGTGGAGGAGTGGAGGACATGAGTTATGCTCTGTAACTGCTAGAGTCGTGTAGCACGTGTCCACTCAGCACCACTTTCTCGTAACTGTCCATCATCTCTATCAGTTTCTTTCTAACTGTCGTAGACCGCCAGACCAATACCCCTAAAGTTATCCCCCCGTGTGATGTTTTGATATCTCGTGTAGTATGCATATATTGCATGGTTGTTTTGAGTTTAAACAGCGTTGCATGGCTTTGGTTGTATGGCCAATGTGATTGTTCCGCTAGAAGCACGTGTTATGGCTTTATAGTGACATGCTTTATGGCTTTTGTTATGGTGCCATGCTCATGGCGCCATGGCCTTGTGGCCACGGCCAATCTTTGTGGCGCCATGCTCATGGCGCCATGGCCTTGTGGCCACGTCCTTGGCCACTGGCCAAGGCCAATCTCTTGTGGAGCCATGAGTATGACGCATGGTTTTGAGGCCACGGCCTTGGCCATTGGCCAAGGCCAATCTTTCGTGGCGCATTTAGGCCACGTCCCTTTGACTAGGGCATGTTTGCGCACTTGGGCTGTAGCGTATTTTAGGTCATGGCATGCTTATCCATGGTATATTAGGCCATTCTGTGTTAGATTGTGGCCTGGAGAGCTCTGGACAGGCACCGCGATATTTCTGAGATTTTCATTGAGACTCAGATATCGAGTCGTATTTTAAGAGGAAATCCGTGAGGATGCGTCTCTGTTAACTCTCCACCGTATTGTTTTAGGTGTAAAACAATAAAGAGAATCTGAGGGGTAAAGTGTGAAGTGTAATGATGTAATATGAAATGGTAATGGTATTCGAGAGGTCAAGATCGAACAAGACTCGCCTAAACCAAGAAATGGCCGTTCGAGTATTGCTTCAGTTACAAGAAGAGGAAATAGGGTTGGTTTAAGGGAGGGAAGCCGAGAAAGATGAGATCAGAGAATTGCTATGATTTCTGTGATGTTGTGATTAAAATTGCTAAAAGAATGGATATTCAGTTCTCACTAGATATTGAATGCTGAATGAGAAGAGTTAATCAATTATCGATGAGATAGATTGATTATACTTGCACTGAATTGAACTTGAACTGTTGAACTTGTTCTTGTTTTGTTCAGTCTTTCCAAACTGGTCGAGTGACCTATTTATAACAATCGAATTCCAACTGATCTCGTAAGAAGTGGAAGAAGTGGAAGAGTGGGAGTGTGGAGTAAGTGGGACCAGTTGTTAAGAGTCTTGCGCCTAATATTAGGGAAGACTAACAACCCACTTTCTCATCCCCTCTTTTCAGCAACGTTCACACGACTTAGCTTTGTTTCCCGTTGAGTGATTGAGCCGTTGCAATCACATGTGTCGTAGACCGCCAAACCAAAACCCTAAAGAATATCCCCCCATGTAGTTTACTTGATTCTCGTAAGATTTGTTAAGTATTGAATATTTGTTAAGTCAAATATGACTAAGTGCTAAGTCGTACCAATTACTGGTAAACTCAGGACTTCGCATAAAAATAGAGATTTAAGCGATAAGCTTGTGCTCTTTTAAGTTTGGTCTAAGGATTGAGCCGGGCAATCACCATTTAAACCAATGACAGAAGTCTAAGGATTGAGCTATGCAATCGCCATTTAGACTGAGAGGATTTCAGCAACTCTCTGTGGCAATAGTCAAGTAAATACGACTTTCGATTTGCCATAAATATGAGAAATTGTCTTGTGTCATATAATGCACCAATTCCCTGAGTAATAGAGACACATGAATGTCCAAAATAATATAAGTCATAGCCATGAGCCACGATTAAGAATATAATCAGGAAAACAGGCGAGTGATGCTAACATAGCGTAGCCACAACCAAGAATGCATGAATATTTCCAATTCAAGACCTAAAGATAGGCCACTTGAAGGATAATAAGCTATGTTGTATATCATAATAATCTTATTAGAAAGTTAGTTATAGGATGTATAGGGATGAACCATAACATTACGTCATATTCAGATTTATGGACAGTTTACACGTCACTCACTCCAAAAATCACCCAGGCCAGCCTATATTTCTAAAAAATACGAAATTTTAGTATGTTAAGGGGAACTCACAGATGAGAAACTTTCGTGAAGGAAGTTTCTCCTGAATCTTCACGGATTAGGCTGTAAAAATCGTCCTTTGAGGTAAGTCGTAATCTGCCAGATTTCCGAATTTGATTAGGAAACTAGAATATCATGGATTCAATAAAGACCATAATCATCTAGGACTTGGATCAGAGGGACCCACAAGTAAGGGAGGCTCAAGAATGAATAAGTGGGACCCTCAATCTATGGTGAGTGATAAAAGTGAGCCATAGTATTGTTTTGTAGGCGACCTATGAAAGTGGGGTCTACAAGAAGAGTTGCGCTAGCAACAAAAGTGGGGCAGTGGCAAGAGCCACGGCCAAGGGATAAAAGTGGGGCCGTGACAAGAGTCACGGCCAAGAGGGAAAGAGGTGGGTTCGTGGTAACAACCACGACCAAGCCACAAAAGTGGGGCCACGCATTAGGCGTGGCCAAGCTCTAAAAGTGGCGCCGCCTAAACTACAGCCAAGCCAATAAAGTGGGACCATGATATCAGGTTATAGCCAACCAAGAAAATGGGACCAGACCTAAATCATAGTCAAGCAATAAAAGTGGGGCCGCGACATGAATCACGGCCAAGGCCAAAGTGTGGGGTCGTGGCATGAGCCACGGCCAAGACCAAGCTAGGGACGCGAGTGGGATGCGTGATTTTAGCTAGGGAAGCAAGGGATGGGCGTGATTTTAGCTAGGGAAGCAAGGGATGCGAGTTTTAGGGCAAGCAAAGGGGACGTGAGCCTTAGGATGAGCAAGGGGACGTGAGCTTGAGGATGGGATGGATGGCTAGGATGTGTACGAGATGGGCATAGGTTGGATGAGACGTGTGCATGAGCATAAGCTAAGGCGCGTGCACAGGCACATGCGCATGCATAAGCTAAAGCGCATGCATAGGTATTTTACGTGTAGGCTAGGGATGTGGACCAAGCTACTAGGCTAGGGTCGTGAAAGATAAAAATATGGCTATAGTGACCAACTTTCTTATCCCTATTGTAAAATAAATTCATACCTTGTCTCGAGCTATTCCCAGATGCCAAAATTGATGCAAAATTACTCTTGCAACCTCCTCGCCAAAAACCACCATCAACACGTATACTAATGAGCAATTTAGTTCTGATGTCGAGGAATTCGCGGCGATGTCGACATGAAGTAAATTGATGGGCTTATGAGTTGGTGGGGTCATTTAGCACTGCATTATGATATTATTCTCTCCACCGAGAGTTATAAGAGAGAACTCATAGGGAGTATATTCAGCTTGCAGAACAGCTTGTATTCTGAGCTATAGAGATGTGCCTGAGTAGGCAATTGCCTTTTGGCAAGGCATAATTAGAGAGTAATTTTACATTTTTGTCCCTCTTCCATTTTTCACCATCTACATTAAGTCCCCTGGTTAGTGTGGAACATAAATGTTTCATACTAAGAATTCGGATGGTGATAGCAATCCCAATGGCCTTAGGTTTTACTAGCAGGGATTTACAAAAGATCAAATCTCAGTGCTAATGACCTTGAATTAAAATTGATGGCAAGCTTGTGCGTAGAGAGATTTTTTTTTTTTTTTTAAACAGGTGAGAGACGGCAAAGCCAACCGTGGCGCCATGGTGGCCACGCCTCAAAATCCACGCCTTTTTTTTTTTTTAAAGGGAGGTTTATTTATTATTCAGAATCGGAATCAACAGAATTACAAGAATTAGATGGAAGCCTAGCAACAAGCTGGGCTCCAATCTCTTTTTGAAGAACAACCCCAATCCTATGGAAAAGAAAATCCCCTACCGTGACATTCGCATCATGGCTAGCCATATAATTGCACAATCTCTTCAGAAACTCCACCGTGTCATTACCCAACTCCCCAGAGTGGTAAAAGCAAGCACACCAAGACCAAAGCCCTGGGCAGTACATTTCTCTAAATATTTGTCTCTCTTGCGAGCGACATCATCATCAATTTCCTTGCCCGGAACAAAGGCGCGCACCCCAACGCCTGTAAAAGGTGAAACAACTGTGATATCCATACACACATCATGGCCATTATCCCAGTTATACACCAAGATATCCGCAGGTGTCAAAGCTAATCCGGTATCTGAGAGGAACCCCAAATCAACCTCTTTCCTAGCTGGGATACCCGCACGATAACAAATATCAGCAAAGGTATCACGAACCAGATCATGTCTATACTTGAGACCAATCCCGCTTGAGCAATGCAAGGCATGATCCCCAAAAATATCCATCTCCCTGCCACAACTGGTGCAAATATCTTCTTCTTCGAAAAGAGGGATACCAAGCCTATAACGCAAGATAGCTCTGAAATGTCGAGACCCAAGTTTTTGGTTAAGCCCAACAATCGTAATGGCAAACAAATAGTCTTGTGCATGCTTGATCCTGTTACTCTGCCACAGGGCTGAATCCCGCTCCGTCATAACAAACCGCTTAGGTAGATCTTTCTTCACTGCATCGAAGTATTTGATTTTTTTTTTTTAAGCGGCGCCACAATTTGGCAATGCCAGCCTTAGGGCTGGCGTGATCTATTTTTAGGGCCTTGTGCCTTCTTCCTCTTTTAGGAGTTCTAATGGTATTAAGACTCTTAATAGTTGTGTATATATACACATGCCTAGGTTAAACTTTCAACAGAGAAGAGAAAAGAGAAAAGGTTTTGCCAGAGCAGTATTTTCTCTTTCTTTTTGATTTATTCTCCTTTAATTGTGCTTGTTAATCCTTGTTCGTCATGTCGTCGAGTGGACCAACAACGAGGAGCAACAAGGTAACCTAGGGTTTTGTACATGCATCGTTTTTTTTTTTTGCATATATATCGTTTTTATAAATTTATGGCGCCACATCCGTGGCGCCACGACCTTGGCCGAAGGGCCAAGGCCAACTTTTGGTGGCGCCATGGGTATAGCGCCACACATTTTTTTTCTTTCCGACCACGACCTTGGCTTATGGCCAAGGCCATTCCTTTGTAGTGTCACATACATATTGTTTTGCACATTGTTGATGGTGGTTTTTGGCGACGAGGTCACAGGAGTAATTTCGCATGAATTTCTGGCATCCTGGAATAGCGCGAGATAAGGTATGAATTTATTTTTACAGTAGGGATAAGATATTTGGTTTGCTGTTAGCCATATCTCGCGACCCTAGCCTAGTAGCATGGTCCATATCCCTGACCTACGTATTAAAATACCTATGCATGCGCATTAGCCTAGCTCAGGCTAGAGCCAAAACCCTAGGAGTACACGGTATTAGCAATGCCTAAACTTGGCAAGGCCTAAACCTTGGCCACGCCAAGACCTTGGCCACGCCAAGAACTTGGCCACGCCTAAACTTTGGATAGGCTTAGACTTTAGATAAGGCATAGGCATTGGTCGTGCACAAACCTTGGCCACGCCTAAGTATTGGCCTGGCTTAAATGTTGGCCATGCTCAAGTCTTGGCCACGCATAAACTTTGGCCACACCAAAAACCTGTCCACGCCAAAGTCTTAGCCACGCCTAAACTTTGGCCAAGCCTAAAATTTGGATAAGGCATGGCGTTGGCCATGCTCAAGTCTTGGCCACGCCTAATCTCTGGCCAAGCATAAAATCCAGCCACGCCTAGAACATTAGAGGCCCACGGCATTGGCCATGCCTCATCTTTGGATGCCCATGGTGTTGGCCGCGCCTAACTCTTGGAGGCCCGTGGCATTGGCTTTGCCTCATCTTTGGATGCCCACGCATCCTCCCTTGCTTGATCTTTGGACGCCCATGCATTCCCTTTGCCTATTTTCTTGGACGTCCAAGCCATGCCCTAGCTTGTTGCTTGGAGCTCCACGGTTGTGCCTTGGCCAAACTCTTGGGGGTCCAAGATTATGCCTTGGCCAAATATTGGAGGCCTCATAATCATGCTTAGCCTAATTTATGGGGGCCTTATAGTTGGCTCTCGCCTAATTTGTGGGGGTCTTATTGTTTTCCTTCGCTTATTCTTATGGAGGTCCACGATAATCATCTTCCCCTCATGGCTAGCCTTGCCTCTTTTGAGCTAGGGTTTACCTCTTCCTAGCCTCCCCCTACTTATGGGCCTCACTGATCCAAATCCTAGAGGATTATGGATTTTATTAAGTCCATAATACTCTAGTTTCCTAATCAAATTCGGAAATCTGGCAGTTCAGCTCACGTATTTCTTCATGGCGTGATTTTTAGAGCCCAATCCGTAAGGAATTGAAAGGCGCTTCCTTCACGAAATATTTTCCTCTCTGAATTTCCTATAACATACTAAAAATTAAGATTTTTATCTAATATGGGCTGGCCTGGGCGATTTTACTAATGGACAACATGCAAACTGTCCAGAAATCCGAAAATAACATAAATGTTGTGGCTCATCCTTTACGCCTTATGGCTAACTTCTTAATAAGATTATTATACCATGCAATATGGCTTATTATAATTATTGTGGCCTATCTTTAGGTCTTGTATTGGCAATGCTTATGCATTCTTGATGATGGCTACGCCGTGATAGCATCATTCGTCTATTTTTTCCTGATTATGGACTTGCTTCTATAAATCAGTGTTATAATTCTTAATCATGGCTCATGGCTATGATTCATATTATTTTAGACATTCATATGTCTTTATTATTCAGGGAATTGGTGCATTACATGCCACAAACCAATTTCCCTTATTTATGGCAAGACGAAAGTCGTATTTATTTGACTATTGCCACAGAGAGTTGCTGAAATCCTCTCGGTCTAATTGGCGATTGCATAGCTCAATCCTTAGACCTATCTTATCTAATGGCGGTTGCTAGCTCAACCCTTAGATTTATTTTATCTTATCTAATGGCGGTTGCTAGCTCAACCCTTAGATTTATCTCATAAGGTTTAACGGCGATTGCCCGGCTCAATCCTTAAACCAAATCTTAAAGAGATATTCAAAGCTTATCGCTTAATCTCTATCTTATCGCAAAGTCCTAAGCTTATCAGTAATTGATACGACTTACACTAGTCAACTTTGACTAAACAAATAAACAAATATTTAACAAATCTTACGAGAATCAAGATTTAGTTACATGGGGGGATATTCTTTTAGGGTTTTGGTTTGGCGGTCTACGGCACGAGTGATTGCAACGGCTCAATCACTTAATGAGGAAGAAAACTAAGTCGTGCGGACGTTGCTGAGAAGATGGGATAAGATAGTGGGTTGTTAGTCTTCCCTATTATTAGGCGCAAGATTCTTAACAACTGACCCCACTCTTTCCTCACTCCCACTCTTCCACTACTTCCACTTCTTACGAGATCAGTTGAGAATATATTGCTATAAATAGGTCACTCGACCAGTGGGGAAATCATATCAATCTCGATCCCAATCTCATCCAAAAAGATAAGTTCAACAAGTTCAGTGCAAGTATAATCAAGTCTATCTTATCGATAATTGATTAACTCTTCTCATTCAGCATTTATTATCTAGTGAGAACTGAATATTCATCCTTATCTAGCAATAATCATAGCAATTCTCTGATCTCATCTTTCTCTGCTTCCCTCCCTAAACCAACCCTAAAATCCTCTTCTTGTAGCTGAAGCAATACTCGAACGACCATTTCTTGGTTTAGGCGAGTCTTGTTCGATCTTGACCTCTCGAATTCATCACAATCTTTTATTACATCATCACACTTCACACTTTACCCCTCAGATTCCTTTATTTGTTTTATACCTAAAACATTTTGGCGACCACAGTGGGAGGTCATTATCTCAGTTTTAAGAAGATATGGTTGAAACCAGGAGGCAGAGTTCAGAGAATACAAATTCTCCAAGCAACCCTAATGTCCCCACGAGTTTGTCTGCAAGTGGGGTCACAAATGCTCAAGCTAGTGGCGCCATCACTTCTGGGCCCACAATTCCAGCCGTGAGCTCAAACCCTAACCCTAATTTTACTTCTGCCTCAACTCAGAGGGGGCCAACCTCCTCTTCTCTCTCCATGGGCGTGTCAACCCCTCTGGTGGGTTCCACCACGCCAACCCTATCTCAAATCACGTCCCCCCTATCTCATATGGTGGGGACTACCAATACCACTATCTCTCCTACTCCTTACACTCCTATCTCAAGCCGCACAGAAGCTTTTCTCTTCGGGCCCCGCACAGGAGAAACAAGGAATACTGAAGACTCACGTAGCATTGCGGATCTCATGAAGACCCAACAAGATCTAGCCCTGAGTCAAAACAATATGGTGAAAACCCAAATGGAGTTGCTGACTTGCTTGAGGACTCTTTCAGAGAAACTGACGCCTCCAACAAACCCAGGGTTTTCACGTGTGGAAACCCTAGCTCATTCTAACAGGGCGGGTCCTTCTCAGATTCATGTTATCCCTGATGATCAAGACACTTGTGTCCACACCACACGTGGACCAAACACAGGTTTGCAACACAACTTCGTCACTCGTGAAGATTTACAGAATCTTTTGCAGGCTCGGAGCATGGAGAATTCAGATTTGTTTCATCGTCATCAACCTCCATATCCAATTGAAATTCAACGTGAATCTCTTCCTGAAGGGTATGTCACACCTTCATTCTCGATGTATAATGGTATTGGGAATGCCCGAGAACATATCTCTCGCTTCCTGGAATCATTGGGGATACATGAAAGAAACCAAGTTGTATGTCTCAAGGAATTCTCGAAATCTCTGACGGGAAAGGCATATACTTGGTATAATAATCTAGCTCCTAATAGCATTCTCAGTTGGAGCCAGATGGTTAGTGCTTTCCTCAAGAAGTACTTCTTCGTATCTGAACAACTCACTCTCTCTGATTTGGGGAGACTCTATCAGCGAAACAATGAACATCCAGATGATTACGTAACGAGGTTCAGAACTCGTTCAGTAGATTGTAATGAGCCAAATGTGACAGAGGTACAGTTGGTGGAACTTTGCATCAATGGAATGATACCAGTATATCGCGCCCTGTTGGAGAACTTGGATATCGACAATTTCACCAAACTCCATAAGTCCGCCAAACGATCTGCCACTACTGCACCTGCACTACTAGAAAGGCCCAGGCCTTTAAAAGCTGAAGAAAGTCGTGGTGAAACGCGTGCCAGCAAGCGACTTGTCAATAAACAATATAATTCTCTTCACTCAGTTCATGCTATTACTGAAGGTGTCAAGAGGAAGGCGCCTACTCCTGAGGCCCCGCAATTGAAACGTGCAGCTCCAGCCCAACCACAAGCTCCGGCACGGGTCCCAGCTAATGCCCCTGCACCAAAAGCACCACGACAACAAAGGGAATTTCCTAAGATTCCTGATTTCCCATGTACTATGGATGAAGTGATAGAGCTCCTGGAAGCGTGGATTCAATATGGTGCTGTCAAATTGCCTCCTGTGCGGAGAGAGCCTACAGCACAAGAAATGACTGATCCTAAGTATTGTCACTTTCATCGATTCGTCAATCATCCCACCAGCGAGTGTCATCGACTCAAACAAATCTTCAACGAAAAGATCGAGTCAGGAGAGTTGAACTTGGGGACTGAGGGCGTGCATAAGAATCCACTCCCTCAGCACCAACCTCAACGTCAACACCAACGTCAGCATCAACCCAACATTCGAAATTTCACCATTTCTGGAGAATCCGTCAAGCAAACTGCTAATTATTTGATGGAGAATTTGTGCGAGCTCTTGCATTTTTCTAGAAGTCAGCGAAGCAACATTTTCGCTGCCCTCAGCTGGATTGCTAGCGGCAAAGAACTACCTATACCTGAAAAGGTTCAGCCAAAACCCGGCAAAGTTACACCAGAGATGATGGCAGGGGAACGCGTTCCAATACCGATTATCTCCGCTCGTCTCGAAGGTACGAATTTTGAGAAAGTTCAAATTGATGCTGGTGTTATGGTTAATTTAATTCCAATCAAGACACTTCAAGCAATTGGGATTTCTCGACGAGATGTCATTTATTATCCCACAATAACGAAAGATTCAAAAGGAAAGCTCCAAGACATATATGGTCATGTTACTTTGGATCTGAAGGTGGACTCTGCTCGCACCAAAACCAAGTTTCATGTAATCAAGGAGGTTGAGGAGCACGACATGATCTTAGGGCGCCCCTGGCTCCATGGAAAAAGATTTGTACCTACAATCTCGCCTGTAATCATCAAAGGCCAAGAGTTCATGTTTGACCAAGAAAGCTGCAGCGTGGGAAAGCTGGAGTACCGCGTGGGGTCTGAAACTCTGGTGATATTCAAAGAGGTATGTGATAGTGATTTGAAGTACTTTATTCAGAATTATTTAGTTCATGGAAATCCTATCCAACATGCCCCTACACAAGGGTTGGATAATTCTTCGACTTGGGGACTTGATTGCATCAAGTCTATCAAACCCTCTGAGGCACCTCAGGAGGAAATCAAGGCCACTTCCAATAGATGGGTCCGGGCAAAGCAACGGTCTTATAGGCGAAAGACACCTGAGATGTCATGGGTTCCTAAGGCTACTTTGCAAGAAGGAGACAAGGTTATGCGGCGCACTAACCGAAAAATAACTTCTATTCCGGGGTCCACGGCGAATTGGGAAGGACCTTATATTATATCTCGAGTCATGCCTGATGCACGATACATGATAAGTGCAATACACGAAAGACTCTCAAACATGGTGGTCAACGGCAAATGGCTCAAGAAAGTATGAAGACTCACTAGAGTTTATTTATTTCCTGTAATTTCAATTCCTCCAAAATAAAAGTGCAAGCCATCTCTTGCCTTTTAACAAGTCAATTCAATTCAATTCAAAAGAAAAAGAATTCAAATTCAAAACCTATGAGTTCAAAAATAATCAATTCCTACAAACCCTTGTTCATAAAACCAAATAAAAGCAAAATAAAATTCTTTTGCTCCTGAAGTCTTTCAGAAACACCCGTCAAGTGAAGATTTTGCTCCTTCATCAACTGCTTTCTTCAATTGAGCTATGTCAGCAGCTTTCTTCTCCGTCTTCTCAGTTAGCTTACGGAGTTCCTCAGCCATAATGGCATAATTCCTCTCTTCTTGCTTCACCAAATCCTGAGTGAATTTGCCAGTAGCAGTACGCCTTGTTCGGATGAACTGGATTCTCGCCTTGAGCCACAACAAGTTGGGTTTGAAATTTTCAAATGAAGCAATCAGATCTTCTGCTTCATCTAACTCCTCATCTGTTGTGTCCGCGAGAGGAGTGGCATACATCTTCGAAATCAAGCCCATGAGATCAGCCACAACACCAGCAAGTGTATTCAAGTGGTCACGCCTTCCAGCAGTAATGAGGTGACCATAAAGAGCCCATATTTTCTTATACAGTGGAACGTGTTCCTCAGGGACATTAAATCCTTCCACTAGTATATGACCAGGGAGAATTTTTTCATGGGGAGGATTATACGCCGAACCAGCATGGGGGAACTCGAGAAAATCCCTTGCACCAGTAATGTCGATATCCTCAGAAACTGGTGTTTCCCTGATAACCATCTGAAAGAAAGATTCAAAGCAAGCAGAAGATTTAATAATATGTTTCAAGATATATGTTAAAAGCTTAACATAAAGAGGATAATCAAATTTACCTCGGTATTGGGAGGATTTTCATCAGCGACATTGTCAAAGTCCTTGCCAAGGTTGTGACACGCACTTAACTTTTCGCCAGCAAAATAGGTGTCGTCCATTGCCTCTTTATCTCCAGAAGGCTGCCAGAGCAAATGAGATGAGAATAAAGTATTAAATATTCTATTTCGAATTGAAGAATTTGACAAAAGGTAACCTGTGTCACAGAAGACTTAGGGTCTATGGAGCCTCCACTGCTATTCTTCTCAATAATTATATCAGTGGATTTGGATGGCGTATTCGGAGTCAATTCTTCAAACACTGGGCTTCGCTCTGAAGGAGCAAATGAGAACTTCTCGTCTCCTGTAGCAGGTCCATCCTACATCAAATAAAGAGAAAAATCATTAAAAGAAAGTATATCGAAGGATTCACGACGTTATCTTGAAGATACAATTTTCTGACATCTGAATTCTTACGAAGAACGGTGAAAATCTCAAAATCTGTACAAATCAGTAAGAGATATGAAGAAACTTCCTTCACGGGAGTTGTTCGTATGGATGTCTACTATCACGTCCTAAAAGGGCTTAATTTTTGGAGCAACCTACTGTCCGGAATGATTTTTCTACTGAACAGCGTACAGACTGCGACATTACTGGACGTGGCGTCACATTGCGGCACATAAAATAACGATCAAAAATGCATGAAATTCAGATTTTCTTTTTCGAGGTGAAATCTGCTGAAGTCCTCTTTCTAAATTGGGGTCAACCATCGAAATCCGACATCGGATGAAGATTCTACGGCCATTCCCGTGACGAGACTCAAAACAGGAAAATCTGACGGGAATTTCTACTTTCGCACTAAAGTAAGAATACGAGCAATGGAATGAAGTCTTACCTTTGCCCAATCTTGTGTACTAAGATTGGGGACTTGCTTATCATTTAAGAAGTTCATCATTGAGCCATCCTTCCCTTGGAAAAGCAATGATTCTCCCGAAAGATGACTACCCAAAGACAAAGACGTTTGCGCCGCAAAATTGGTGAGTCTTAAGTTAGGCGATGAAGGTTGCTGTACAAGACATGATGATAAAGCGTCAACATCAGTATAAACAAAACTTATGAAAGCATTCGAAAGTCGAGGTAATTACCAAATCATTCTTATCTCCTACTTTACGTTTAAGAGTGCGATATTTGAGCAAAGGATATGTTGCCAAGTCGTTTTTGGAAGGAATGGCGCATACTTCTTTAGGGAGAGCCATAAAGTTTTTACATAACTCTATTTGGCTATCCCAAAATTGCCTGCCCGCTTCGGTGAATGATGGTATTCTTTGCCCTGAGAGAAATAACACGGGACTGAGCACCTTGGTACGGAGATCCTGCATATTCTTTGGAGAAGCGCCTCGCTGCATCGGAATATCCTGGTCAAAGCCCATCTGACGAGCTCCTCGGTCAATGTTATATGCTTTGGTGACATAGCGCCCTGCTTCATTGATGCCAATAAGGTGACTACTGCAACAACTTATCATAAAGATTTTCTCAGCTTCAGTAGGAAATCCGTTTGCAACAAGGACTTTTGCTGGAACATTGGGCGGAACATCACCAAATGATCGAAGCTGAGCTACACCTTCAGGGATCAAAGTCCATGGACGAAAAACTATCTTTTTCTCATCATCCATGAACGTGATAAAATCCTTTGAAGTGGGTTTATTCATCCAGCGCACAATTCGAGCATCATATGACGAAGATTTGTCCTTAGAAGACAGGTTTGGGGCATAATCAGGATAATGCTCATACAACCAAGCTTGTATGAAGTTGGTTGATATGAATGTCTCAATCCTAGCGGCACCATTTGAAAGTTTCATACTTGCAGACAAGACAGACAGCTGGACATACAGAGTACCAAGAAACAAAGAACCAATGGGTACAGGAATACCTTGGGCCAATCTTATGGCATGGGGGATGAACCTGGGTTTCAGCTCCTTGTAACCATGAAGATTCTCAAAGACGTCTTTTGATAGCCAAAGCAAGAGGAATGCAGCAACGTGCAGTGATGAAGAACAACTATTACTGGGCTGTGACCAGTGAGCCATCCATGAAGCATAAGCATCCTCATGCTTGTTCAGAGCCTCAACAGCGCCGCTCAGCTGAGCCTGCATCTTCTTTTCATCCACATTCAGAATAATATTGAACTCTCCATTAATTGGGAGTCTCAGTAGTGCTGCTACATCTTCTAACGAAATTACGAGCTCTCCCCATGCGAATATGAACGAGTTTGTGCCGTCACACCAACGGGATAGAAGAGCCGCCAAAGCACGTTTGTCCCTGATTACGAAGGAGGCATTCGAACTCTTTACAGCATAGAAAATTCCAGCACTCTCTAAATTCTTCTTAACGTCTGGGATATTGAGCATTGTCTGGGAATACAAAGACCATGAATCAATTTGTCTCTGGGGAGAACGATAGACAATACTGGAAGCACTGAAATCGCCTCTCTGCAGGCAAAAACGAATCACCAGTGATGGGTTGATAATCATTGGAGAGCTGGGATTTCTTGGAAGGATTTTAGCTTGGTCTTGGGAGACTGTAACTCGAGTTAAACTTGCCAAACGAATTTCAAACTCGTCATTGGTGTGAGGGATATCTTTTCCAGCTGTGGTGGACGTGACTTCATCGTCAGCACAAGAAGAATTACGGGATTCATTGTCAGCCATCTTGATCTTCCAGTCTACAAAATACTGTGTCTGTAGAAAAGGGAAGAACAAGCAAAGAGGGAGATAATATTCACGTCTTAAAAAGTCTGCGTGAGGTATATACATATATACCTACATATCACGCACGGTTTAGGAAATCCTAACCTAGTTAGGATTCTTTGAGGCGCTACTTGAACGGGCTTCGTCTTTAGGCCCTGTTTGGACTCCATGTTCGTGGATAAGGCTTCTATGCGGATGTAGCTGGCCCATCAACTTGGTGCTCACCCTGGAACACTCACGGTTCCATGCTGCGCAGGGGACTTAATGTTGATGGTGGTTTTTGGCGACGAGGTCACAGGAGTAATTTCGCATCAATTTCTGGCATCCTGGAATAGCGCGAGATAAGGTATGAATTTATTTTTACAGTAGGGATAAGATATTTGGTTTGCTGTTAGCCATATCTCGCGACCCTAGCCTAGTAGCATGGTCCATATCCCTGACCTACGTATTAAAATACCTATGCATGCGCATTAGCCTAGCTCAGGCTAGAGCCAAAACCCTAGGAGTACACGGTATTAGCAATGCCTAAACTTGGCAAGGCCTAAACCTTGGCCACGCCAAGAACTTGGCCACGCCTAAACTTTGGATAGGCTTAGACTTTAGATAAGGCATAGGCATTGGTCGTGCACAAACCTTGGCCACGCCTAAGTATTGGCCTGGCTTAAATGTTGGCCATGCTCAAGTCTTGGCCACGCATAAACTTTGGCCACACCAAAAACCTGTCCACGCCAAAGTCTTAGCCACGCCTAAACTTTGGCCAAGCCTAAAATTTGGATAAGGCATGGCGTTGGCCATGCTCAAGTCTTGGCCACGCCTAATCTCTGGCCAAGCATAAAATCCAGCCACGCCTAGAACATTAGAGGCCCACGGCATTGGCCATGCCTCATCTTTGGATGCCCATGGTGTTGGCCGCGCCTAACTCTTGGAGGCCCGTGGCATTGGCTTTGCCTCATCTTTGGATGCCCACGCATCCTCCCTTGCTTGATCTTTGGACGCCCATGCATTCCCTTTGCCTATTTTCTTGGACGTCCAAGCCATGCCCTAGCTTGTTGCTTGGAGCTCCACGGTTGTGCCTTGGCCAAACTCTTGGGGGTCCAAGATTATGCCTTGGCCAAATATTGGAGGCCTCATAATCATGCTTAGCCTAATTTATGGGGGCCTTATAGTTGGCTCTCGCCTAATTTGTGGGGGTCTTAATGTTTTCCCTCGCTTGAACTTATGGAGGCCCGTGATTGTCCTCTTCCCCTCACGGCTAGCCTTGCCTCCTTTGAGCTAGGGTTTACCTCTTCCTAGCCTCCCCCTACTTATGGGCCTCACTGATCCAAATCCTAGAGGATTATGGATTTTATTAAGTCCATAATACTCTAGTTTCCTAATCAAATTCGGAAATCTGGCAGTTCAGCTCACGTATTTCTTCATGGCGTGATTTTTACAGCCCAATCCGTAAGGAATTGGAAGGCGCTTCCTTCACGAAATATTTTCCTCTGTGAATTTCCTATAACATACTAAAAATTCAGATTTTTACCTAATATAGGCTGGCCTGGGAGATTTTACCAATGAACAACATGCAAACTGTACAGAAATCTGTAAATAACATAAATGTTATGGCTTGTCCTTCGTGACCTATGCCTAACTTCTTAATAAGATTATTATACCATGCAATATGGCTTATTATAATTATTGTGGCCTATCTTTAGGTCTTGTATTGGCAATGCTTATGCATTCTTGATGATGGCTACGCTGTGATAGCATCATTCGTCTGTTTTTTCCTGATTATAGACTTGCTTCTATAAATCAGTGCTATAATTCTTAATCATGGCTCATGGCTATGACTTATATTATTTTAGACATTCATATGTCTTCATTACTCAGAGAATTGGTGCATTACATGCCACAAGCCGATTTCTCATATTTATGGCAAACTGAAAGTCGTATTTATTTGACTGTTGCCACAGAGAGTTGCTGAAATCCTCTCAGTCTAATTGGCGATTGCATAGCTCAATCCTTAGAC